>OMLM01018622.1:0-20814 GCA_900302695.1 Helostoma temminkii | reverse complement strand
GGTGCTTGATTTTATACACCTGTGGCCATGGAAGCGATTGGAACACCTGATTCCGATTATTTGGATGGGTGAGCGAATACTTTTGGCAATATAGTGAATTTTAGCCCACTCCGTATGAGCAAACTGCTCAAATTGTCTCAGGTTTAAAGGTATCTTCTCCAAACTGCATGTTTCAGCTCTTTCCACAGATGTTCAATAGGATTTAGATAGGACATCATAGAATAGTTTCAGAATTAGCTTCAGAATAGTCCAATGAACAGCCCTTAGCCATTTTTTGGTGTTTTTAACTGTGTGTTTTGGGTCATTATCTTGTTGGAAGAACCATAACCTGCGAATGGGACCAAGCTTTCTGACACTGGGCAGTAGATTTCACTCCAGAATGCCTTGATATTCTTGAGATTTCATTGTACCCTGCACAGATTCAAGACACCCTATGCCAGATGCAACAAAGCAGCCCCAGAACATAACCAGGCCTCCTCCATGTTTCACATTAGGTACAGTCTTTTCTTTGTATGCTTCATTTTTGTGTCTGTGAACATAGATCTGATGTGACCTGCCAGAAAGTTCCAGTTTTGTCTCATCTGCCCAAAGGACATAATCCCAAAAGCGTTGTGGCTTGTCAATATGCATTTTGACATTTTTTATGATTTGATTTCAATGGTGGATTCCTCCTCTGTCAACTTCCATTAAGTCCACTTTGATGTGTTGTCAATCCTACAAACATTTTGCTCTCCTCAAACATAGACAGAGACATATAGGAAGACACTCTGCAGTGTTAAGAGAGTAGGCACCACTGTACACCACCATTAATCTCGATGAACAGTCTATATGTTAGATACTACTGTTGCTAGTCTAATATGTCTGAGGTCATTACAATTCTGAACCCTCTTACAGTGATAGGTCGTGACAGTCGTCTTCACATCACAGGGCACTATGGAATTTGCGTTGGACTTTACTGTGTTATGTTTAAAGTTTAACTTTTAAATTATTTAAGTGTAGGTTTTATGGCACACTGATGCTTAAAATGGGGTGTATTGAAACTATTGAACTGCTGCGTGTCAGAAACAGATAATTGGAATTATGAACAATGGACACCTGTGCAGGAATATAGACACACATATTTAGTAAGATAACTGTGCATTTGCTCTTTTTTTCCATTTTCCTGTATTCTGTAAACCAGTGAGTGATTCAGAAATCATGCCTGTAATGTTGTTATGTCAAGGAGTGTCAGTCATATAGTCCCTCCTCTGGCTATGGCCATCATCATCATCGACCACAGCCTCTGACCCTGGCTGTGAATCATCCTTTCTGGCAGACTAGTGCTTAGCGTAAACACGTTATCAGTGTAATCAGTAATCAGTTTACTCCCCAACCAAAGACATCATCTGATTTAAATAATGACACTAATTCTAAGCATACCTTTCTTCATTGCTGAAGGATGGAGGAAGATCTTCGGGGGACTCATTCATTGTAGAAAGATGACTTGAAAGATAAGCTTGCTCTCCTTGTTTGGCATTAATCTTTGCTTCATTATCAGGATGGGGACTGGTCTCCATCATGCTCTTTCATTGTCTACTGGAGTGCAGAGGGACAGTTCTGTGAATGTTGATACTGGACATCTATGCTGTTCCATTCAGGTCAAGTTCTTTGCTCCACTGTGATTAAATGTACAGGAATTAATTGGAATCAGCAAAGCTCTGCTTGTTAACTTTATTAAGTTATTTTTGTTTTGTTTAAGTTGTTTTAACTTGGAGCCTTTTGTTTGAAATTTTAAGTTGAATGAATGAACTCAAGAATGTTTATTTCAACTTAAAAACTGAAAAATTATAACTTTGTAAATGTCTAATTTATGACAGAGCTGTTGAATTGGATTGCATTAGAATGTACATATGGTTTTAATCTGTGTATATTTATATAACAGAACAGTTTTTGTTGCAGGCTGTGTAACATTGTAATAGACAATGGAATCACAATAATAGTACAACACAATGAGACTTAGACTTATAAAACCTGTTCCTTTGGTTTTACCTCACTGCTTTTTTTCATTTGTAGTAGCATTTCTTGGCAATCACAGCTTAAAGGAGAAACTGGTACATACACAGCCTTTCATTTCCTTGTTAAACACCAATGTAAAGTTCTGCTCTGCTTTGGAAAAAACAAAGAACTTGGGATTCAAAATCAAATTTATTTAATTGCACTTATCTTCATATCCTTCATTTAACAATTGCTAATCAGCAACTAACTACTTTGGGCTTTAACAAAGACATGTAAAATTATTTGGGGGTGTAACATATAGTGGAATTTTATATTCCTCACAGCTGTGTATATTATATGCCAAAGCACATACCAAATGTTGAATTTTTGCCAACACATGATTGTCAGTACTGTGTCAACAGAACAAAGTACTAAAACCAAAAGTAAATTCCTTTCATAGTGTGGCAACACAACTTATGAACTGGTGAGACTACATTTAATGGTAGTAATACAAGGAAGCACACTTTTTATGTATTTTGTAAGGTCACTTTTACAAGGTTACGACTTTGAAAAGTTATTCTACTGTAGCACATTTCATTGCTCAGGAATATTGTACAGTTGTTGATTCAACCGAATTCAAGTCAGACCTAAGACAGTGTTTCAACATGCCTTTGATTCAAATGAATGAAAGCATTGGCTCCACATACCAGAATGTACCATTAGAAAACAGAGGGAAGAGTTCCCTTGCAGGTTAATCCTGATTTATCTCTGTGTTTGTACTGATGAAATGAAAGTAGATCATATGTGAAATGCATTATCTTGCTAAAGTGGAGTATCTTAGCTGAGCATGCTATGCAAAAGTGAACATTTCTAACAAAGTATTTACACCAAAGCTCATTAATCTTTATATTTACACATTGGGTTGACCAGCTACCCAAGTGTGTTAAAAGTGTTCGTGTGCCTGTCTCAACTTTAGGCAGTCTGAGGCACACATTGTCAAACACTGTGCAGCAGTGAAGCAGGGAAGGCATTTACCTACACATATAAACACTCTTTAACCGGTAACACATTTCAAACTACCAACAAGGCAGATTTTCCGCCTAAAAATACTGCAAAGAGTTTCTTACCTCTTAGTGTTTAGCTGCGTCATTAGACAAACAGACAATGTACAATTGACAGATCACACAATATACTCTCTCATTTTGTTTTTTGCTTGAAATAATAAAAAAAGAAAAATTATATATAACATTTTGTTGTTTGTTTTGCTTGTATTTTTGAAATGAATTAATTTGAAATGTCTCACCTACTCCGAAGATGTGTGATCACTCCATAGTTTCTTCCACTTATGGGTAGCTCGCATGGTTGTGTATGTGGGTGTGTCAGTATCAGAGACAGAAAGAGCTCTGCTTTTAAGTATCTCCCTTTAAACATGTTAGCCAGTGAAGGGAGTGCATTCAGCTACTCATAAACATATGATTTTTTAGGGCTTGCATTTACTAAGTGTCTCAGAATCCTCAAAATCATGTTAAAAGCAACCTAGGACCAAAAATATTCCTACTTCAGAGTAGGACATAAAAGAGTAGGAAAGGGTGTGACGTCACTGTTTTATCACATTCTGGGCCAGAAAGAACAAATTATAATGACACATTGTAGTTTTACTGAGAGTAGAAAACTGAAATTCAGAAAATAGCTGGTTTTTAAGTGTTTGTTATGAAACTATCAAAACTACAACAACAAACGAAAACAGAACACAAATATTTAAAACTTTAATTAAGCTTTATATTAATTATAAGTTTATTGGTAAGCCACTGTATTTCAGAAATCATCATATGTTGTTAGTGCTGTGTTCACATCAGCATCTTTGTCAGGAGATTATTTATTTATTTTTTATCTGTTTATCTTAAGATTAAAAATTCTTTTAGCTCAGAGTAGGACATATAACTTATTTATGAAGCCTGCTACTATTACTATTATTCCTGGGGCTGTGCTTTTCTGGCTTCACTTGAGGGAGAGGCTGACTGACACCAATCCATGTGCAGAGATTACTTATTTTGTGCTCTCAGTTTAATAATGAGTGTGCATGATTTTTATTTTTTTTGCATTTTTTTGGCACCTCCAGGGTCTATATTTTATAATTCAGCAAGTTAATAATAAAACTACAGTATTATGCTTCCTTTGTGTGGCGTGACCCTCTGCATTTTTAATGAGAGACAGCGTATAAAAAGTACAACCTAAACTTTTAATTGTACTTTCATGTTATATATGGAACTATTTAATATGAGCTCCACTCAAAGCTGCTTATTTCAAACGGTCATTCATGTGAATTCTGGAAAATGGCAGAAGGGCTGACAAAATTATACAGCAAGCAGTCAGCAAAGTAAAAGTAACTGCCACTATAAATAAAAATCCAGGAACCATATTTATTAATCATCTCAGAGTAGGAAATCAGTCTTAAGTGGGGCTTCGATCAACTTTGAACTGTGATGTGAACTATGTGATTCTTCAGTGGGCGACTATGACACATTTATACGTTTATACGTTACATCATGTCGATACAGGGAAAATCTCAAATCTCAACTGTCTGTAAAACTACAAGTCCGCAAAATAGTTTGTAATTTCTGGCTCTGAGTGTCCTAAAACAGTGACATCACACACTTTCTTAAGGGTGGTCCTACTCCTCTCTGGAAGTAACAGTAGGAGGCTTCATATAAAACTTTTATGTCCTACTCTGAGGTAGAAGCATTTTTAGTCCTAAGTTCTGAATAATTCTGAGACGCTTCGTAAATACAGGCCCAGATCTGTCTCCTATGTATGTATGTACAGTATGGGCCATCATGAAAAGCAGACTCAGACAATAGCAACAACAGAACGATGACTCTTGTATCCAACAGGAATGGGCAAATATTCCACTGGGAAAACTGTTCTCAGTCCTCAGTTTCAAAATGATTAAAACAAAGGCGATGTAATAGAGTGGTAAACATGACTCTTTCACTTGAGATTGTATTTTTTATTGTATTTAAGAAAAAGTCCCAGTCGCAGTGACATCCCATTTAGTGTGCCAGGAAATAGCCTATTAAATAATATTCTGTCTGTAAAGAATACAATGATGGATTGGCAGCACTGTACAACACTGTTACTGCAGAGGAAAGAACTGGAAGGACACATCTATTTTAATATTGTAGCTGAAGCCAAGAGTTACATTCCGTACTCACTGAAGTTGTTTACTGTGTGTCCAAATTAAATGTAGAAAACAATCACATTGTTTGGTAACAAATGTCAAGTCATTTTATTTAAGGACAGTTTTAACTACGCAGCTCTTCATCTAACAGTGTAATCTGAAAAATCCTCATGTTGTCCTTTGGTCCTTCTTTGTAACATTTACTCAGCATCACACTCCAACTGACCTTGAAGCGATTTCTTTTAAACCTAAAGCCCTGTAGATTTCCTCTCGCAGAAGTAGCAAGAGCTGATGGCTTTAGTTCCTGTTGGGTGGTATGTGTGGGTGGGGCCAGTTTCTGGACTGAAAGTAACCCCTGAGTCCTTCAAGGTCCACGGGAGGGAAGTAAGGTCCGATACGTTTTCTCAGCCACCACTTGCCCTGTGCTGCACTGGCAGTGCCTGGCTGGCTGAACTTGTATCTGAAGTGTTCTCCACGCACCCACCTAAAGAGAGGGGGACGTAGAAAAGAGTGAATTCTCATAACAGGAGGGGTTTTAAAATCTCAGCTCCTTAGTCAGAGATGAGGCACTTCACTTCTCCTTGTGGCAACAAAGCAGTGATACTTATTTACTTGATTTTCTCATGTTCTTTGTTCCTATTGGTTTTGATGCAATAATGCTTTAAAGGATTGGTTCAAAATTCAAGTTGGTCCTAATACTTATATATACTTGTATATATAAGTATTAGGACCAACTAGAATTTATTTATTACTGTACTATTTGTACTATCAGGTTTTTTAGTTTATTTATCTCATACTGTGCCAGTTTAGTCTTTAATTAAGGCCCTTTGGTCAGACTATCTTTCTGACTTTCTAGTGTACTTAAGCTGTTGTAAAAATGCAATTTCCCCATTGTGGGACTAATAAAGGTTTTCTTATCTTATCTTATACAGTATTAGATTGTGACAATAATCTTTGCTTCACCAGAGGGAGCTAAAGTACAGAAAATCACAACTTATGACAATGTATGATTGGTCCATGTCCACACACATTCATTTATTTCTGGAACCACATTGTGATCATTAATAGGACAAATATGTGATATTTTTGGAAACAGCAGCTGAAAATGAAAGGTAGATATTTTGAAAACTTCAAAATAAGAGCATTTTTTGAACTGGCAGGTGACATACTATGTAAAGTGTAAAGGAACTGAAAGATTAAGTGTTTCTATGCATTTACCTGGGAGGGTCTCTGCCTTGGAAAGGGTTGTGGTCGAGCAGGGAGAGCACTGTGCTGTCGTTGGACAGTAGGCGTCCTGCTATGTGGATCACCCACTCGCTTTGCTCATAGGTCTGTGTGGAAACATGGACATAAAGGTCAGTCTATTTTTATCTGTAATAAAACTACATGCCCCCTGTCATCTGGAAACATTAGACAGAAACTCAGCCGAGAAAATCTTTGGCACACTGGCCATTAAAATTAAGAAATTTCTGGCCAGCTAACAAAGTAATGACACATATTTCTTTACTCAAATATTAATTTCCCTAATTATGTTTTAGCCTAGTTAATGTTACATTATCAGAAGTGACACCATCCTCTTGTTTTTGTTATGAAAATCTCTAAATATACTGATTGAAGTTTATATGTTTCTATGCTGGTCATGTAGTTCTCTCTATGCATTAACTCCTGCAGCTGCTTTGGTTCTCACTTGGAAGGCGGCGAACCACATGAGCCAGTCTAGACGGTAGTGATATGGTGATATGAGGCACGGTCGTCGGTAAACGTCTCCAGGTTTACACCTGAACTGGTATTCCTCCCAAACCGCCTCAGGGTCCTTGGGATCCAGACTTTGGCTTCCTTGGAAAATCACTTCAGTGCGCTCCTTGGTGATGCTGGACGAAGGGAGAAGAAATCAAGGTAAAAGGGTTTGGAAAACAAAATTAAAGAGAGGAAGAAAAGCCGGACAGATGGTGGTTCTCGCATAGGGAAAACATCCACGTGATTTCAACATAGGGCGAAGGCGCCTGTGTGGAGCGCGTGGGAGACATGAAATGACTCTGTTGTGATCACATTCAGATATTACCTGAACTTTGTACAGGGGGACTTGTGGGATAAAGTCTGTGTAATCTTCAGGACATCTGATTTGGACATCTGCATTCCAATACGTATGCAGCTCACCTGGGAAATGTCTAGAAATGTTCAGGATTCCAAGCCATGTTTGAAAGCTGCTTAAGACTTTACTGTATTGTCATAAAAACGCTACTGCTTGGTCAAAAAAAAAAAAAAAAAATTAAAAGGTTTTTCACAACTGCCTTGTTAAGGCCAAAGCAGACCAAAACATTCAGACTCAGTCTGGTCCAACAGTAAATTAATTCTGAAGCAGTTTTATGATCTGTCCTTGATCTGGCCCAGAACAGAAGGTTTCTGCTAAAGATCTAATTGACCGTGTGTCTTCTTTACAAATTGTGAAGCAGTGTATTTTGTGTTGAAAGGAAACTGAAGTCAGGGGAAAATCAACCAGGCTTAAAAATAAGTCCACAAGTCATCTGACCAAAGCACACTGTGGCTAGCTGATCAAGTTGAACCGAAATGTGTTGTATCTTTAAAATGTATATAGCCACTAGAGATTATGTGTAAAATACCTTAAATGCATTTTAAAACATATTTTAAAATCCCATTCAACTGAAGCATCATTTCAGTTGTTCTTCAACCTAGTGAGCTCTGACTGTACTGTACCTGCCAAATGCCCCATAGGTGTTGACGATGCGCAGCGGATCGAAGGAGGTGTTCATCACCTGCTTGGAACTCAGCAGGTTCAGCACCACAGGAACGCTCAGGTAGGTGATCAGAACGCCCAGCGAAATGTTCACCACTCTACGCATCAACATACCTGATGTTCAAAAAGAGAAAGGACAGAGCAACATTACGGAGAAAGTCTCAATTACATTTTAATATTCTGCCCAGAGGGACCACTGCATCAGGTTTGCTGATTTTTTAAATATCTTTATGAATAAGAAAAGAGACAGAAGTATGGATCAGCACCGGGTTTGTCTGTTACATTCTCTTTAGACACCACTCTGAGCCATAATTGGCTCAATCCATAATCTTGGCTCAAAGATGTATTTCAGGATTTCAAAACGAAACTGAGTAGCTGCTCAAGGGAAAACTGTAATTACAGCTTAAATCTAGGTGACGTATTTGTTAGTGTCTGGTCTGGAAGGGGACGACAGTGTGAGCTATTAAGAGTGTAAGTCAATGTGTGTACATGTGTGATCACTTTAACACTTCCTCAGTGGAAAAGATTTGGCCTGTTCCATGATGGGACGGCTAGTATTGACAAATGTTGGCTCAGTCTACATGAATTCCTTCCTACCTGTGTCTGCTGGTTTATCCTGAACACGTAAAAGACATTAACATAATCCCACTAAAACGTTTCACACTAAGAGAGACATAGTGGGTCTGTTTAAGTTATTAAAACATGTGCAACTATTCAACATCCTATAATAAAGTAAAACACTTATGGATCCAATGAGACCAATTAGAGAGAGGCCACTGCCACTTTAGCACATTTTTAGCAGGTCAAATGCAGAAGAAATGTAAACGGCATCACATCAAATTCCAATAAACCATATGTCATACTTTTCCCAGCTCCTCAGCTCTCCAGTAGGACCAGACCATCTACCTACTTCGCAAATAAAACTATTTTATTGAACTGCTGTGTCCTGTATCTGCAAATATTCTGTGTATAGAATTTCAAAATATAACCCTTTTTTTTTTAAAGAGAAAACAATAAAATATAAATATATATAAAAAATATACTTTGTGTTTTTCTGAAACCTTCTTCTGAATACCTTTGGTGGGTTTTGGGGTGCGTCCGGCTGCATCCTCGTTCTGTATCTCCAGTACTGTTTTCTTAGCTCCCCGACCAGAACGAAACAAGAAGCCGAGAGATGAGTCGTCAAAACAGGCCAGACTGGGAACAATGGTCAACCAGTTAAGGAAACTGAGGTTCCCACTAATTATCAGAACCACCTACATCACACAAGACAAGTCAGAGGGAAAAGACAGTACTCATTTTAAATTGTACCAGACTGATGAAGTTATATTGTTTTAGTATTAAGAAGCAACTTGGAGACATGAGTATTATCTTATTTTCAATCAGGTGAAGACTGTCGACCATTTAGAATCCATTCTAATCTCCAATTGTACATGATCCTAATCCTGCAGCATGTTTAGGTGTGTAATTAAATAAAATCTACACATAATCTAGTCCCCTCAAATCACGTGATTTATTCCAGAATGCTTTCTTATCAGGAGGGCCATACCCTCACAAGCCGATTTGGATCGAGACCACAAGTGTGAACTAGTGTGTAGGTGGAAAATGACCCTAAATTGCCCATAGGTGTGAATGTGAGTTTGAATTGTTGTCTTTATACTTCAGCTCTGTAATATACTGATGACCTGCCCAGGGTGTACCCTGCCTCTTGACCAATCAATCACAGCTAGAATTACGCAAACTGCTTTGTCTCAAAGCTGAGAACATAGTTGGCTTTACTGGTTTAATAAAATAAAAAACTTCTTCAATATCATGGTTTTCATGGAACAGAACAATTAAAACTCTCCTCTAAACACGTTTAAAGATACAGACCTTCTATTTGTGTATCAATGTAGACTCTGCATTATCAAAGAGTGTAAACATGTTCTTTTGGAATCTGTGAAAACCTATTAAAAATGAAAGCATGAAATCTGTAATTAACAAAGGTATTCAGAGCCTGTGGTATTGTCTAGAACTTGACTGGAGATTATCTATGGTAAACTAAATTCTGGTGAAACTGAGTAACCTGACACAAATGGCCTTGGTGACCAAGAACTACCAGGTCCAACAGAGATTCGATGACACATTTAAAGTTGCTATCTTCAGCTCTGATAGGTTGGTGAACAGTTTGTCTTACTTGGAACAGGATCTGGAGAGCTCCATTAACCATGCACATCCTCCTGCCCAGGAAGGTAAAGAATGGAACGATGAGCTCGACGAAGTGGTTGGACAGCGTCTCGAAGCGATGGAACCACCATGGGGAACGGTGCAAGTAGTAGGACATGGGGTTGGGAACTGGCTGGGTCTGAAATTACAGATATAGTGTTTTAGTGTGTTCCACCTACACACACACACACACACACACACACACACACTCATGGTTTATATGGAGCTGTGCAGTTCTAGTGTATGGATCATTCACTATGTGCACATTAGGCTGTCACATATAAAGCGTGTAAAGGCTGAACATGTAAACAGTGCACAGTGAGGTGATGAAAAGTAAAAGTAGCACATACTGTTGACACTCCTGTCTATGCTCTTTTTGTTTTTATGGAATGGAGGAAAAAATTGCAGGTTATTTAACCTTTAGCTTACCAAAACAGCTCTGGAAATCCAAGGGCATAGAGCCTGCAACCTCAGACAACCAAATAGCGCTACCTGGCCTGCAAACTAGCTGCATTTCAACAAACAAACCAAAGCAAACAAAACACCAACTATGCCACAACGCACCTACGCAGCACCCTGAGAGGAGGACTGAAGGAAATGCACAGGTCTGAAAGAAATCAGTGTGTCAGTGGGGGTTAAAAAGCTTCACCCGGCGCCAGTGGTTTACAGTGATCCAATTGCATGTGTGAATTACCCCCAAGGCCAAAGACGCGTGGGGTTGGAGCAGATCTGGGAAATTAGGAGGATGAAAATTCTGGAAATTTGAGTTTACACCCACATTCAGATTAGTCTGTACAGACACAGAGGACTCTTCATAAAATATTTGAATCCACTATTCTGTCATCATTAGGTGACTCTCTGCAAAATATGATTCCTATCAGCCTCAGCTGTTCTTTGTGTTACGCACTAATTATTAAGTGTTGACATGCAGACACCATTGTAAGCAAGTTAGCAAGCTGAGGTCAGTATTTAATGGTACAGCCTCTGAGAGCTGCTAGCATGGTTACAAACTGACAGTAAATGTTAGGACCATTATATGATGTCCCCTCAGATAGAAAATGTACTGTCCTGAAATCTGGGGTATTTAAATTCTAGTGATTATCTGATTATTTTTATAACACTAAAAAGCAAACAGTACTCATTTGTATGTTTTATGAGTGTTGATAGTGTAGATTAATATTAATTACATTTCCAGAAAAACTGTGACTTTTAAAATGCAACAAAAAATAAGAAACTTTATCTGACAAAACTGCAGAGAAATTAATTTCATTATTTTCAATGACCACCCTAACTGGATTTTATAAATGTAAGGAAATTTAGAGGATGATACTGAAACATAAAGTTAAGACACAGTCATATATTGCACTGTTTTTACAGCATCTTTCCTTGTAATTACACTGAGGATATGAATTATTTTTGCTTGATAAATATTTGCCCATTTTTGACTTCAGCTCCTCAACAGTCTGTGGTCACAGTTGTTGGATTCTTTTCTTCTCAAAGCTCCAAACATGTCAATAGAAGATCCGGACTGCAGGTCTGTGGAGCACTCTGTCTACAAAGCCACCATTTTGTAGCAGGTGTACAATGAGGTCTGGCATTGTCCTGCTGAAACATCCACTGACCTCCTGGGAAAACACACAAGTGACCCACACTGTGGGCACTGATGCACCCTCATACCACCACTGATGCTGGCTTTTCCACTATTTGTTGAAAACAAAGTGGATGGTCTTTTTAGTCTTAGTCTTTTTTTCCAAACACAAGCTGGAAGGTGGACTTCTCTGACCACAGAAAACATTCATCTGACATGAACTCAGGACCAGATAACGCTGCAACATTTCTGCACAGAATTGAAGTATGACTTCCGCCTTTAAATAACAGAGTTTGAGGCTGCATTTGTCGATGCAGCAACAGATTTTCCAAAGTACTGCATTGCCCACGTGGTTATGTTCCTCACAGTCGCATATAATGTCTCATGCAATGTCACCTGACATCTCCAAGGTGGCACAACAGTCATTTCTGCCCTTGGCCTTTACAGCTTTCCCTGCATCTTTTCACAATATTATGTGCTGCACATGGTCAAAAGCTAATTCTTTGCAAGCTGAGCTGACTGACACTTTTCTCACAAAGTTTGGTACATAGTGGTCAATCACACCCCAGCTTTACTTGCAAAGACTGAGGTTTTGGGTGATGTTCCGTTTATACCAAATCATCACACCCTGCATATGCATACGCATGCATATACAGCGTGAACTGCAGTACAGCTTTTATAAATAACTACTGTAAATCACACACATTATGATTCCAAACTGCACAGGAACCACTCTTTGTGTCACCTTCAGTCATTGTGTCCTATAGGAGCCAGTGTATTTCTGTCTGTTAAACACAGAAGATGAGCCTCCTCCTTCTTTGGCTTGCTCCTCCAGAGCAGTGTGGGTCAGAGCGGCTGAGAGTCCCACAGGGGAAAAACAAACACAGGATTTGCTCAGCCTCACTTTCTGTGTAAGGGGCTGATTTATCAAAACGTTCGACAGCGGCTGCCGTAATTTGCTGCCCTAGTGTGGTTAGCCTGACGTGAGTTCATTGGCGTCTTGTCATCAGTCAGGAGACGAAACAAAAGTACATTGTTTTTGTATGTCAGAATCACTCTTGAGTTCAGACTGTGATAGAAAACAGACCTTTAAGAAAGTCAGAATGAGAATGATTCTGTGTTATATCTTTAGTTGTCCTGGTTGAGCAACAAGTGCTGTCCTCACAGCTCTAAGGAATTCCTTCCTGATTCTGTAAACAAAATGTTTACTCATTTTATGCTTACTTAGCAACTTTATGAGTTGATATATCAATATTTACAACCTTTACAACAACCTGCTGTGCTGCCACCAAGTGGCCAAAAGATTTAACAAATTAGAGCAAGCAGTAGTTATCTATAGAGCTGAAAATGTGTTGGATGGCAGGAGGTTGATAGTCATAGTGTGACTCAAGCCAAACAAAAAATGCTTTTCTAAATTCATCATCTCCAAACTTCATCTCTTTTATACATAAAAGTCTATTTACATGATTCTACAGGGGTCCAGCTGTGGAAAAAGCAGCATTAAAATCTAAGAGCAGGAAAGAAACTATATTAGCTACTACTAACTTAACATACAATTTGTGAATCTCTAACTAAATTGTCAGTGGTTGAGTTGCATTGTGGGTAACACAGGAGCCAGGTTTAGACAGCAATGGTGACAAGAATGTGACATCAGACATCATCTACACACACCTCATAGTGGTAGTCCATACAGGTGAGGTCTCTCCAGCATTTGTCGCCTCTGATTTTAATGAGACCCTGGAAGGAAAACAGAAAACATATCAACATTTTAAGTAGTATTCTATATCATTCAATGATGCTGTAAATCCTGTCAAACAAGCAACTATTAAAAGTTCCACCCAAGATCAGATAGTAGATTGCACTCATTCAAAATACATGTTTAGCTGGAAGAGTCCGGCAGAAGTTAAGCCTGATTTCTATTCACCCAAATACATGAATGAAACCAGAACTAAGTTCAGAACATTTGGAAAACTGCTTTTATTGCTTATTTAGAGAGTAACTTTCAATTAGTTCCACGCATTTGAAGGTTATGATAATGTATTTCTTTCCTGCCAAAATAGTCAATATTGCAGTTTAATATCCAGCTTCTGTGATTGCAGTGTTATTATATTACTATATTCTGTAGGGTGACCGTCGCTTTAAACAGCCACCATCCATCCCAACCACCTCCTTGCCATTCTGTTGCTGTTAATAAATGGCACTTTACACACTATTTATTTATGCCTACAATATTAATTTAATGTCTTACAAATTTTATTGATAGATTTTTGGGAGACAGAGCTGATATAGGATGCTACACGCCAACGCTTGCTAATTTAACGCTAGACACAACATAGCCAACTCTAAGTCTTAAGAAAACCTTCTTAACACTGCACTGATACCACAAACATGAAGTTCACTACATTTTATATCCCTTTACGCAGCACTTGGCACTTTGCATCACATGTGATCTTCAGTGTTTTCAGTAAGAGCTTACAGATGTACAGTGTGTTAGGCACCAGACCAGTAAAAATAAAAACATGCCACAGAAAAACTGAGAAATGCTTCTGCAGCTGCAGACCTGTTATGACCTAAAGAAAAGTACTCTGCTACTAAAAACACATGGCTGATACAGCAGGTGGTATGACCGATGCTTATTATTCAGCTTTCACTGTATTTCAATATATGAGGCTGGTTATAAACGTCAGTAAACAACACAGATAAATTAAAAACTAGGAGAACGTCTGAGAGGATTTTCCCTTTATAAAAGAGTAAAAACGACTCAAACTCGAGCAGAAATATAAACACGTCCTCAACCAGGCCTGTTTTTCACCAAATGAACTCAGCAAATAATGGGCTATCCAGCGCACAGACTGTCAATATTGACACATCGGCCTGTCATGTGGCTGGGGCAGAATGTGGAATAAATCAGCTGCTAACGTCTCAAACCAGATTTAGAAAAACCAGGACATTTCTTTCTGAGCTTGGCTGAGCTGCAGCTGCTGGCTGATGAGATGATGTGGCCGAAGATGTCACAGATAATTCGATTCAGTCATGAGATTCTGAAATCATCAATTGGCACCTGATAATCATACGTCTGACATAAACAGAGCAGTTCACCAAGTGTTCAGAGCGTAGAGAAACCATACCAGCCGGTGTTTTTGAGGAACACCTGTCAGATTACACTGACAAAAATGATATGAAATTAGTATCTGGACTTCCCACACAAATATGAAATTCGGCAAACCATGACACATGGTGAACAAAAGATATATTCTTCATCACAACAATGAAAAGAGACTATTAAATCCCAGGACGTTTAGGAAGTTGGGTCATGTATTTGTAAATCATACAAACAAGGGAAATAAAAAGGGGAGTAAAGGGTTATACTGTAAAATATTAAGCAGTTAGGTGCTATTGTTTCAGTGAAACTGACTGAGTACTGGTTGGCAACCATACAATGTGGCAAGTCACACAAAATGTGTTTATCCTGTTCATTAACTTATAGGTTAAAGTGAGGAAAATCTGATATTCTTACACAATACTCTATTTCTGGTATCCTAAAATTCATATGATTTGATCTAAACTCAAATGGGGTATTCTCAGTCAATAATGAATCCCAGTTAACACCCAATACTCCACACCTAGCTTAGTGCTTCCAACTGTTGCAGTGTTTTAACAGCAATGGTCCAGACAGAAGTATAATCCAGCCGTGCCAGCTCCTGAAACAGGAAGCTCATAAACATGTGGAGAGAAATGAACCTTTTCTTAGAAAGGTGGCAAAGGGGACTCACTGTGGCAATGAAAAAGCTAAAGTCCTCTCTCACTTGCTAGTCTGCTTAGAAATGTATCAGAAATGGCTGTCAGGTGCAGTATTGATTAATGACTAATGCATTTATGTTAAAAATGACATCATGCTGCGAAACAATATTTTTAGTTTTCTTCTCATGAAATATATGAAAAAGATGAAAAATGTAATCAATTGCAAAAAGCAAGTAGATGCAGTTCAGCTTCTCAGATTCTGTACTATAAAGTGTTGACTTACTCACTCTCACATGGTGCCAGCTTTCATTCCATGTATTATATAATATATAAATTAATTTCATTTCATATTCTCAAGAAACACTGAAACCTCATTTGTGACTTTTGGATTAAATTTTTTTTAGCAAACACTTAGTAGATGGGAAAGGGTCATGCACAATTTCAGAGCATAGATAGTTTATTTCTTTTGTTTATTGTTCAGCATCTGAATTAGATTTCCTGACAAAATGGCATGTGAATGCGATTGGGAACGCAACTTTAAAGTTCTGGATGTCTGACATTCTTGCCAACACAACAGAGAAAAAAACTCATTGTGAAAAGCCCAGATCTGGATTATCCCAATATGTAATCAGATGATCCCACTGGCCTAAGGTTCATTTAGTCCCTATTAGTCAGGTCTAATGTTTATTTCTTGAAATAATTTGCATACAGAGAGAATAACATAAAGTTCTCAGTGTTTCATGCACAAACCCTGTTTTCATAAAATGCTGTAAAACTGTCATTTGTTAGTTTGCTTGAATATTTCAGTGTTTTCGCTGACTGACTTAATTAAATCTGTAAGCAACAAAATCAAAAACAGTTGGCACAGAGTCACGTTTACTTATGTGTTACACTGTAACTGTGTTACATTTCCTTCAATCACACTTTAAGCTATTTGTGAACTGAGGATATTCATTATTGCTACAGCATGTAAAGAATAAAGCCTGTGCATTTGCAAGTGAACAAATTAATGTCTTGAAAAACAACTAATACTAATTGTTTTACCTTGGAATTTGATCCCATATGACACAGGTACATCAATAAGTGCATAAAAACAATAGAAAATCTAAACAAAATGCATAGTAGCAAAACTTCATGATTTTGAAATAAAAACACTTCGGTCGTATCATATCGGTGCACTAAAGAGACTATAAGCAAATCTCTTTTGAAATAAAATATTTCAGAAACATCCATCCATCCAGTTCCTGAAGCGTAAAATTTATCCACCCAACAGACTGTGCAAAAGACATTGGACCTTTTTTTTTGTTTTTACATCTTCAAGAAGCGTCTTTCCATGGCTTCTCTAATTTGCTGACTATTTCTTTTAGTGATATATTTTTAATGCTGTGCTCTAATTTGACTCTTGCCTGCCCCAAATCTACACCTTTACCCTTTACTTGAGCAGCAGCAAAATTAGCTTCTATGTCAGTTTTGCATTTCCTGTTTGAGATAAAAACATTAGATCATATCAGAGACAACTACCCTCCCTTACAGACACACTTTCACTGCAGCATGCTGCGTTGTAGGCTGAAGAATGCAAGGCTCTGCGGAGTGTTGCATTTACTGCCTGTATCACTGTAGGAATTCCTGAAGCCTCGCAAAACGGCTGTGCCACTCAGAGAATGCTTCTTCAATTAGCAGTCTGTGAGCCACAGGCCTAATTAAGAAGGCCTGTTTTATAGCAATTCAGAGTGTAAAGTGTAAGTTCAAGTGGCTTAAATGGTCCACATGACCTCTATGCATTTGATGTAGGGTGTCAGATTTATTTGTAAAATGTTTTACTCACAGCTCCCAACATAATGCGAACAATGAGCCATCTGAAGGTCCAAATGCATATGAGGGAAGGGGGACAGCGGCGTGGCACCTGGGACAGGCTCCACACTGGACACAAGAAAATGGCCAGAAATCCTGTCTCCAGCAGCTGGCTCTCCCATCCTGGACAAACAATAACAATGTTATTTTTGTAATTAAAGGACATGAATAAATGGACTGGTGAACAGCACTAATAAATACAGATATACATGAAGGTTAAACCAAGCGCACTGATCAGGAATGAGGGAAATGAAAGCAGTTAATAAAAAAGTCAAAAGCAGCTGGAACACATATTGTTATACAATCTAGATGTGCAATAAACTGTAAGATGAATAGAGTCTAGTTTAATGTCTTTTCAGGTCCACATCAGCCAGTGAAAACTTCCTGGCATTTGACTTTAATGATTGTGGAAAGATTAGTAATATTAGTTAGCACTCGTCAAGATAAAAAGCATAACGGCTCATTCTGAACTATAATTAGTTACAAAGATAGAATGAGTACAGAAATAGCTGGATATTTTTTGCCAGGAATCCATTTGTTTCTAATCAGATGTTAAAAGCAAAAAGAAATCATTGCTTTTAACACTGTTTTCAACCGTAATGAGATGTACATAGAATGAGTCCAGCTGGAGTCCTAGACAACACAGTGACAGAGGTCATCACAGTACCGAGTTGGTCGGCGACTCAAATGAACCTCTGAAGGTGTGGGGCAGGTCCAGGGTACTACATCTAAGGAACAGCTTTCCAAGCTGGTGACATCATGATGCGGTCACATGATGAAATGCAGACTGTGACATCATCTGTGACGTTGCATGTCAATAACACATAAACTGTGTCATCATGTGTGAGCCCAAATGACTTGTATCGTATCTGCATTTGAAGATATTTACATATTTAGGAGCCTTAATGAACATAATTTCCCAAAGGTCGCTGCCTAAATCAAGAGTTTGGGTTCAGATGATGTCAATAGCAGCAGCACAACAGAGACAACTGCTTGATATATAAGTTAGTAGACAGTAAGAAAAGATGGAAAAAAGATCAAATCACACTGACAGTACACTCTGTGTTTTATGTGCTCATTTTTTACCTTAATTAAAACTTTACAGATTTCATCTTGTAATAGGCACAGCTGTAGTTAATGTTTTTATATATATGTTTCAAATATGCAAACAATTCCTGAGGAACGTGCTTCATTTTTAAATGACAGAAATAAATGCTCAAGAAAAGATTGCATTGAGTTCCTGTTTGACAAATTACACGAGATCCAAACTTGTGTGTGTCACATTAATCACCTCCCTCTCATTCACTTCTTCTTCCAACAGAGGGGAAACAAAGAAATTTGAAATCAGAGTTGAAAACACTGTGAGTCATCTGGCAGGAGGTTTACGTACCGAAGGAATACCTGGACAGAAAGAGAAAAAATGATGCAGTATTAAAAATGTCTTGTATTTCTCCCTCACAATAAATCATTTCTGCAAGAATGTATCTGGTGTATGATGCATAAGTGCGTCATGAATTTAAAAATCAAGACACTGTGTGATCACAACCTACATGTTTAAAGCTAAGGTTCTAAAATACTTTAAATCCAGTTGAATGTGAAAGTATAATGAGAAGTTCATATGACCACCTAGATTGTGAATCTCACTTCTCCTCTGAATTCATTTCTGTTGCAGTACAACATTGCAGTGTTGTATTTGTTTATCAAACTTACCATAACTGTCCCACGTTAACCAGCGAATGGTAAAGCACCCACAGCGTTACCATGATCACCATATTGGCCATCCCTGTCACCAGGACAAACCCCGACAGCGCCATCCCGACCAGGGCGACGCCGTCCAGGTTGGCGTTCATGTCACTCCAGTCCAAGAACCAGAGAATAGAGGGAGTGTACGCGAGCGCAGCCAAGCCGATCTTTCCCCCAACGTAGCGCTTGACACTGTTGAGGTAGCTTTTACAGGGCATCAGGCCGCGCTCCCCTATCAGCTGCTTGTTCTGGTTGTAAGCAACACTGAACGCCACAACTACACAAGAGACGAGACAAAAGGAAATAAAGTCACCAGCAAAGTATGATTCTGCTTTCATTTTTCTTTAATGTAACATTGTGATAAAGGTTTATTTAGCATCTTTTCACATCAAAAACAGTATCACCAGCACCACATAAATGACCAGACTTCTCAATTCTTGTTGAAATACTTAAAATACAATTGATATTTTCTAACACATTCAGTGTGAGAACTTTAAAAATGTGCATTTGCATCTCTCCTGCTTATGATATTTACTGTCAGGATATCAAGGCGAAGAAATCGGAATTTCGAGATTTGCATATATCCTACATCATATTTCTGGTTTCACAGGAAGCTTGTGTTTGGGCACTGGAACAATTTGCTGCCCAGTAAGTGAGTCAGATGTGATCAGCTACTATCTAAGCAAAAGACGTCCATGTTCTACTGCCAAAATATGAATGGCTCAGTTCAATATTTTACTGTTTTGAGTACTGGTAAAAGTGAACAACCTGTGAATACTCCACTCAGTGATTAATTCTTTAAAATATCACTTTTGAACTTGATGTACGAGTACAATTTCTGGTTTCTGTAGAAATGTAAACTGGTCAGGCTTTGTTATGTTGTATTTATTTAAAGATTCAATAGAGAACAAACATTATAGCTTATTTTGGAGACATTTATTTGAAATAACAGAAATTGACCCTTTGGCTTAACCATAACAATTTATCCAAGTTGTATTAAGAATTTGTTTCTGACACGTAACTAACTAAAGCTGTAAAATACATATAGTAGACAAAAAAGTAAAGAAATATTTCCCTCTGATATGTAGTAGAGTAAAGGCAAAGGTAACATAAAATGGAAATACAGTACAAGCACCTCTAAACTGTACTAAAGTGCAGTACTTGAGAGAAAGTACTCTGTTGCTTTTCACTAGCTAGTATCAGCACTTGGTGCACTCAGTCATCTGCTGCTCAGCTGAAGAAGAGAATTTTAAAATACTGTACTTTTGTGTACATTTATATAAAATAACATTTTAGTACTTCAGCAATGAAGAAGCGACCTCCAATATGAAAATGACAACACTCGACAGAATAAGTAAAGTCCTATTAAATGTGCTTTCTACCATGTTCCACTCTCTCCATGTTACTGTGGAGTAAAAACTCAACATGAGACTCACAGTAAATGAAAGCGACGGAGCGCAGCAGCACAATGCGAGTGAGCCAGTAACTGCCAGTCTGTAAAGACACATGTCTCTTTTCTTTCTCTGTGTCTTTGTCTGTGTTTGCTTCATTGTCTTCACCGCTGACAACAGAGTTTGTCTCTGGCTTCCTGCTGTCCACGCGTCTTTTCCTCACGGTGCTCTGCGGACTGTCACTGGCGGCCGCCATGTTCTCGGCTCTCACGGTCATGTGACTCAATAGAGGCGGAAGTGACTTTTTAATAAAAATCAATAATAATAATAATAATAATAATAATAATAATTATTATTATTATTATTATTATTATTATTATTATAAATA
>OMLM01018621.1:0-13970 GCA_900302695.1 Helostoma temminkii | reverse complement strand
GGGTCTCCATTTCGGGCTCTCACCTTGTAAATAACCCACAAAATGAGAGACATTGTATGGTACCACACAAATGAGAAACATAAATAGAGTCCCTAAGGCCATGCCGATTGCTTTCTGCTTCTGCATCTGGGATATTCTGGAACGCCTGTAAAGGATCCAGATGCAGCTCAAGTAGCAATAAATACAAACTAGAAGAGGCACTAGACAGAGAACAATTGACATCTCCAGACGTACTGGGAGTAGGACCTTCAACTGCTTCTCTGTGAAATTGCCATAGCAAACAGTTGAGTTTGCATTGGCCAGGGATGGGTGGTTTTGGACAATGACAGTGATGCTGCAGTGTGCTGCTGAAATTATCCAAATTACAACACAAATCACTATTGCATGCACAGGTTTGTTCATCTGGTGATAGCTGATGGGAAACGCTACTCCAATATAGCGAATTACACTGACTGCCATTAGCAGCAAGGTGCTGGCGTAGATGGCAAAGAAGAAGATAAAAGAGGTGATGGAGCACAGGAAGAAAGGCATATTCCATTTCATGCCAGAAGCTGCTTCATGCATCTTAAGAGGAAGGACGATCAAGAAGAGCAAGTCAGAGACAGTCAGACTGAGCAGCAGGATGTCTGTTGGAAGAGGCTTTGAGTGGATCTTGACACTGAAGGCATAGAGAGCGAGGAGGTTGGCTGGCAGGCCGATCAGGAAGGAAATTATATAAACTGAGAGAATCACCTCACTTGTTATTGTTAGTTCCATAATGACCCTAAAGCAAAATAAGTAAACAAACCAAGATAAAAACAAATGTAGCCAATTTTTAAAACAGGCAAATCTTTCATTTTTGTACCAATTATCAACTTGTGACTGACATGATCAATCATCATGATATAGTCCAAATAAAAAAAAACAGCTAAAACTAAATCACAGACCATTTCCAAAACTAAATAAGCCACAATTAACTGACAAACACCAGATGTGGAATGTTAATAGGAACAAGGATCTGCAAGGTTTGAAGAGGAAATAATATTTTCTTACCTGGAACTACAAAAAAACGTTGTTGTCTAAAGAAGCCAACGAAGCTCTGTGTTGTGTCCTTGTTGTTGTTACTTGTTTTTCCTTAAAGACATATGAGCACACAGGAAATATTGAGTCATACTGTACAGTGTAACAGTCCAAGAGTCATTTATAATAAGCAACCAGCAGACACCAAAATGCAAAACTGCAGACACACCAATAATGCAAAACTGCAGCCCATGTTGACTTTAACATTGAATATGTTAATGTTAAGGTAATCTCTGATGGAATAAACTCTGAACATAATAATTAGTTTATGATTTCATAAAGCCTCCAGGCTCTATTTATTCAAAGTTACACCTACAGGCATTTCAGACAGTTCAAGATGAGCAATGTGGTATATAAAGTTCAGTTCAATGATGTTTATTAACTGTGTGCCTTAATGTGAAAAAATTTATTAATAATTTTTAAAAAATGATACACACTTTGGACAGAGAACATAGCTAGTGGAAATGCCTTGGTCAACAGAGTGGAGGCCTTAAACAGAATATGTGACCAATTTATCTTGCTGCCCTATTATTCTTGTTTCACCCCTTCTATGTTTCCTGGTACACATACTAATCTGGCCACGACCTGCTCTCTGCCCTGACACTCATGCACCCAATTATTCCCAGCTGCTGTTACTTTGTTAATCAGTACTGTGTATATAATCCACCCTTCACTGTTTGTCAGATTGTCTGCTTAGTTCTTTCTGTTAGTGTATTGTTCTACTGCTAGTTTCCTGGTCATGTTGAGTTTGTTTTGGGTTTAATGTTTTATTTTGTACTTTGAGTGTTGGTTTTTTATGGTAAATGCTGTTTTTGGCTTTCCTTGGTTCGTCCCTCTTCACGCCTGTTCTGAGCCTCTCGGCTCCTGCTCTGAAGCCTTCATTTTCCGGTTCTGCATCTCCCCAGCTCTACACTCACCTACTCCAAACACAGATCTTCATCAGCCTGCTTCGGGTTCTGGCTCTCATCAGCCTGTTCCTGGTTCCGGTCCACCACTCCTCTGTTCCTGGTTCCTGCACATCGCAAATCTGTTCCTGGTTCCTGGCATCCCTCCTCTGCTCCGTTCCTGGTTCTGGTCTTCCCTCGTCTGCTTCATTCCTGATACCACCAATTATTCTTCTGTTCCTCCGGATCCACGGCCATCGGCTACATCATCTCCACTGCCTTCATTATTAATAAAATCTTACCAACCTCACTCACCTGGTCCGACTGCTTACTGGGTCCTTACCCTACTCCAGATAAAGTGACATTCACGTTCATCCATTTGTCTTTAGAACACTCAATAACATTCTCTGCAGTTCATTCCTGAGTGTACCTTTAGGCCTCTTACCAGTTGGAAATGCCTGGGAAGTTTCCAAAGGGGTGCATCCTGATCAGATGCTCTCCACATCAAGTTGACTTCTTTTAATTTAAGATAGCAACAGCTCTACTCTGAGGTCCCTCCAAGACCTTGTGAAAAGACCTACTTGCTCAAGTGTGGCCCAGCTCTCACTGAACCCTATCACAGTATATTTGCATAAAGTTCAGCTTTATTTGCATAAAGTTCAGCTACCCTACAGAGGGAACTTCACCTGAGAATGAGCTTGTGTCTGACATTGCGCCATGACACAACTCCTCCCTGTTGCAGTTGTAGCACCTATGCAAAGATTGTTTTTGTTAATACATGTCCACTTCTGTCATGTGAAAGGTTATCTTTTGGTCTTGGCGTTCTTCAGCAATGATGGTCCTACACTCAGCTAAGAAGCAGCAGCAGAGATCAGGATAAATCAGGTTTATTGTGAAATGCCGCAAAAAACGCAGAACCTCAACTCTCTGGGTCATACACATATAAAGATGGTGACTACAACCTTCCATTATACACATCGAAATCTTAGAATGTTATCATTCTGTAAGTTGCTCACAACCCCTTATCACACTGAGTTTATCCCTAAAGGTCTTACTTGCGTGATACCTCTTCATTCCGAAACCTTAAGGTTAAAGTTAAGGTTACAACACTCAGAAACAGACATGAGTACACGTGGTTTCACATTAAATATGATAATGGGTACAAGACTGGTTTCTAATTAGAATAAACTAGAAGTACACATTAGATATAGATATCACATATGCTAATGTTAAGTGGTCCTTGTGATTATAGGGGTCACATGGATGCCTGTTGGGAGACTACATATTATGCCATAATAACCCAGAAGACTTGTCTAATCATTATGATCACCCCTGAGTAGCTTCTACAATTCGGCATGTGGCCCACGAGCCTACTAAAGCCCAGTCAATCCTGGCCATCATACTAAATTTTACAGAGAAATCCTCACTTGTAAAGAGGGTCACAGCCCATCAGTGTCTTTTTGAGGTGTTAGGGCAAAGAGAATTCCTCCTCTGAATGGGTTTGTATTGTTGTATATTGTAGTTATGTATTGTAGTTCTAAATAGATTGTGATTCTGTTTAGGTATGAGGAGTATCAGTTTGTTTAGGGTTTTCTATCTTTCTGTCTTCTTCCCCTGTATTATTTCTCTCACTTGATTAATTAATTAACTAACCAACCAATTAATTAATCATCCAACCAGTTAATTGGCATGCTTGACCGTATCTTACTTTGGCCAATTTAGCCCTCCTTGTCATATACAGATTAGAGGACCTTCCTTTCATGAAAACACTGTGTTTGATATCACACCTTATGGAAGTTGAACAGTTCAAATTAAATTGTTGCATATTGGCAATTTATTTAATTTCTATAATTGTACAGGCACTTAGGACGTCTCATATGTTGGCTTTGTATGTATGTTCATTTTCAGGAATGTCTTCATTGGTGAAGTCCTCAATTGAAAGTTGGAAACCAGCAAGATGGTTACAGTCCATTTCTCAGAGTTTGAAGCATGTGTGGCAACGATCATCAACAAGTGAAAGAGGCTCTTGGGCAGCAGGAGTCAGTCATTTTGACAGACAGCCAGGGCAATGACATAATTGAATCCGAAGGAACTACAGGGATTGTCATAGGTATTGATTGCTGTAGAAAATCTTTTTTCTGCATAACTAGCTACTTATCTCCAAACACGCTTTCTCACATGTAACAGCTGAAAAACTTGTATTAAAGTGTATTAAATTCTGACAGAAAAGTACTATTTGGGATTGTTGGGTTTTAATATAATTCTGTATACAGCTATATTTTGTAATATATAGCTATTTTGTCTTAAACCTTACACTGTAAAGTGCCTTAAGATGACTTCTGTTGCAATTTGATGCTATATAAATAAAATTTTATTGAATTCAAAATTACCTGTACTCATTAACTATATTGGGTGCTTTAAATTTGTTGTTTAGTGTCTTTACCATATATTATCCTGCCTGTTGGATGGAGGAGATATTTGGTTGGGGAAAAAAACATTTTCCAATTATTGACATTGCAGGATTAACATACTGGAAGCAAAATTCATGGAAAGTGTTTATAGTGCCAGAACAACAGGTGGGGCTGCTACAGGGCAGTAAAAGGAGGAGGCTGAGATAACTGTACTGCTGATTTTTAGATATATATTTTTTTAAATGTTGTGGCACATGGCTGATGTGATCTGGTTTTCAAGATTGGTCAGTTAACTAGTAAAGTTAACTAACTAGTTAATGGACAATCTACATTTCAGTGCTGTGCTATTGGTTCTGGTTCTGTGTCTCACATGTATTAGTTTGTTGGTTTGATTAATATACTTAACACATATCAAAAGATAATTTATATTTTTATACCAGAGTGCATACAGTATACTACAAACATTCAAACAGAAGAGCTATTTGGCCTATTTGGAAACTGCCTAATTGACCCCAGTACTTGGGTTTTGGATTGACTAGACATAAAGACAAATGCATGGCTTAGATTAATAATTGTCTGCTTATGTAGTATCCATAAAACAAAAGAAACATTGGGTAACAGAGCTGGATTTGTGTTTATTACATGAAAGGACATCCAGTGCAAATCAGGTGTATATGGCATTTCCAAAATTATTTTCACAAACCAGAATTTCACTGACATTTTTTCTGGATTACATAATGTCAACAAGGCTATAATGTTCTTTTAGTATAGCTGTATAAACTAAATGTTAAAATGTATTTAATATTTAATGATTAATTTAATTGTTTTCTAGCAGAAGAGAAGAGTTTTCGTACTTCCAGTTTAAAGGCTGAACTCCCCTTTTATAACAATTTAACATTACACACCACACAGATTTTTTTTTCTTGGCTTGTTAATCCTACTGCCTTATCAGCATTGCAGAAAATGTGTTATAAATGTCTGCTTTGCCAAAGTATTTTGTTGTGTTTTTGTCCATCTCTCACTTGTCTCTGACTTGTGGTCATCCCTGTGTCTGCGGGGACTCTACACCAACTGATACATATACACTTTACTGTATTTTTGAAAGATTGCATTAGTAAGTTAATATTTTAAATGTAATACATGTAGTCAGCCACTTGTATGTATGTATGTAGACTTCCAAGTGCTGATGCAAAGGATTTCTTTGTTCAGCTGCTTAAATAGGATCAGAAAACATTGTTTTAAATGCATTTCATTTTCTACAGTTTATAGTTTTCCTACCACAAAAATATGATAAGAAAACAATGGGTGATAATATTGCATAATAAGAAAACTACAAGCTACTATTTTATTTTTCTTTTACCTACAGGCCCTATAGATAAACCAATCTTCTCAACCTGCTGCAGAATACTGATTGGTTGTAGGAGATGTTTTGAGGAGTGGAACAGCTCCAGCACCTACTGCTCAAAGTGTCAGGGTGTGGATTTGGAGAACAGCATTTCCTAAAGTGACTGGACTCTCTGAAGCACTGGCACCACTGGAAAAGTTATTCATATAGTATGATCTTTTCACTGTGGTAATCCACATGTTTGTTTCCATACAGTTCTTGTACAGAATTGTATTTGGTGATGTATTTATGGTAAAGCTCTTTTGCAATCCAATATTGCATTCACTTTTTCGGTGCTGCAGTGTTACATTGTGCCATTCTGGCATTCAGCAAATCATTTTTTTGTATTTTGAGATTGTTATGCTGGACGTTTTTATATTAAAAGAAATATACTGAGTTCTAAACAAATTTAGGATTTATTTAACCGCTGCCAAACGTACAATTCCTTAAAGGAATCATCCAAAGGATGGGCCGGTCTGTCAAGACACAAATTTAGAAGTAAACTAACTGCTTAATGTATTAAGCAGGATATAGCAAAGTTTAGTGTAAAATTACAAGTGGCATAATATGATGTATTGTAATATGATGTAGCCTTGCAAATAATGCCCAATGCAGTAAAGTAATCATTGCCTGTAAATATTAAAACAATGATGAGAGAAGTCACTGTGCAAAAGATGAGCAGTCCTGTCTAAACTATTATTTTACTTTACTACTACTTTTTACTATTATTTTACTCAAGTAAAAGTAAAAAAAAGGAAATAAAAGTAAAGACTGTACATCTATTTTGAGTAACCGTTAAATTGTTAATTTTTTGGTCCTCTAGGACAGAGGCAATACATTATATGCTTTTATTTTGAAGTACTATGGTGCACCAATATATCTAGCTTATCTAGCTATATTACTAAATTGAAAGGACAAATTATGCGGTAAATTGTACTTTGCAAAGCAGACAAAAAATACAAATGATGATGTATTATGTAGCCTTGCAAATGAGGCCCAATGCAGTAAAGTAATTTATCGCCTGTAAATATTCAAACAATGATAGGAGTCACTGTGCAAAAGATGAACAGTCCTATTGTAGGTTTAATATGCTCAGACTACTTATACCTTCAATTCAATTCAATTCAAGTTTATTTATATAGCGCCAAATCACAAAAGTCATCTCAAGGCACTTCACAATGTAAGGTTTAAGACCTTACAATGCAACTAAATAATAAGGAAAACCCAACAAATTCCCCTTGGGCAAGCACTAGGCAACAGTGGAGAGGAAAAACTCCCTTTTTAAGAAAGGAAAAAACCTCCAGTAGAACCAGGCTCAAGGTGGGCGGCCATCTGCCTCAGCCAGTTGGGGTGAGTGGAAAGAAAGAGAGAAAAGAACAGCAGATCACACAACCAATAACATCAACAAGGAACAGGCAGGCAGGCAGCTTGGATGCTTGGTTGCTTGGATGGGCCAGCAACTGAGCATCTGGAATACACAGCTTCAGGGCCGATGATACCTGCAGAGGAGAGAGAGAGAGAGAGAGACAGAGAAACAGAGAGAGAGACACATACAGAGAGACAGAGAAAGAGACACAGAAACAATGAGAGAGAGAGAGAGAGAGAGACACAGAGAGAGAGAGACACAGAGAGACAGAGAGCGAGAGAGAGCGACATGAGTGGATGGAGAGAGGAGGAGGAGCTCAGTGTGTTGAAGGGAAGTCCCTCAGCAGTCTAAATCTATAGCAGCACAACTAAGCTGGTTCAGAGGTCGCTGAGCCAGCTCTAGCTATAAGCTTTATCAAAAAAAGAAAGTTTTAAGTCTAGTCTTAAAAGTAGAGACAGTCTGCTTCCCGAAAATGAACTGGGAGCTGGTTCCACAGGAGAGGAGCTTGATAGTTATAGGCTCTGCCTCCCATTCTACATTTGGAAACTCTGGGAACCACAAGTAGACCTGCACTCTGAGACCAATATATCTATCTATATTACTAAATTGAGAGCACAAATTATGTTACGTGTGCGCACATAATTCGTGCTCTCAATTTATTCCCCTTTGTTTTTGATGTCAGACAGTCGCTTTCAAGTTCAGCCTGTCTCCGACAGGCAGCTCAAATGAAAACAAAAAGTCACTACAGAGTAGTTTATGTGAACTGCCTCTTCTGGACAACACTTGAAAGTCAGGATTATTATTACACTTAACATTTGGAGATAGATTCATAAACATTACTGATTGTAATAAAGTTACAATTTGTATTTTTGTTGCTGGAGGTGGGCACAGATAGAGACCTCATCCAAATTACAAAACACTTTTATGTACTGTGCCTTTGGTTTAGCTAACAACATATTTTTAGTAAAGTTATATAAACAGTTATTTGAGCAACTAAATCAGTGAGGACATACAGAACTGGAGGTTCTGTCTTTGCTGAAGGGCTCGGCTGCTGAAAATGTAAGCCTACTGTATGCAATTACATGATGCTTTACCTGAAATCAGATATCTGACTGTCCATCATAAATTAAATGTCCAGTATTGATGGGAGCGTTTTTTTCCCAGACAGATGTATGCAAACTATCCTAAAACACATGGTAATAAGGTAAATTGAAGTTTAGTGCTCACGGACCGCACGCTTCACCTGTAAAATCTTATCAGGCTTTCAGGTTATTTTTACCATGACGAAATGTCCGAAACAGATATCCCTGACATTTGTTGGCTTACTTTGGATTTAAAAATAACATATATAAATATAAATTAGTTTAGATGATATACTTTTATACAATATGAGATAATTATCCATCATAAAGCAGTTAAATGATGCCTGAGTCACATAGTCAACATGTAATTGCTGGAGACATGGAGCCATCATCTCTTTAAAGGATAAATAGTAGCCTAATCATAAAAAAAAAAGAAAAGATGTGCGCACCTTGGCCAGAAAAAACAAATTTTGACTTTAATGCTCTATATTTAAAAACTTATCAATTGATGAGATAACTGCAGTTTCTAGTTCTGCATCTGAGACATTTCCCCTTAGCTGGTGTTGAATGCAGAACCTTCGAACTGATATTTCGGAGCATCTCCTGGCTCCTAACTGCTGTAGCACCATGGAAGTCTCGGTATGCATCTTTCCACTCTAGTCCACTGTAGTCCTCCAGTTTTTTTCACTTTTTTCCACATGTAGCGGTCACTTCCAGGTCATGCGACTAATTCCTGATGAGAAAAAATGAAAATGGAATATGGCTGCTTGTTATCTGTTTTTACCATTTTTGACTTGAGCACAAAAATCAGAAAACGAACCGTTATCCATTTTTTGATTTTGGAAACAAAAATTGAAAAAACAAATGTTTGTTTTATTTTTTTGTTTTAAATTGAAAAAACAAATGAACGAATGATACACAGATTCTTTTTCCCTTATTTTACCATGTTTATTTCCATATGTAATTGTCCCTGTCCATCACTTTCTGGTAAAAGTTTAAGTAATTCAGACTCAGATTAGTTTGCTCTCAATTCAGTTAATACCAATCAATAATGTTACTATCATAATATGTATTGATAAATGACTCCAGTAGTAAAGTCTCATCTAGGTAGTTTGTGAAGTTAGCTCATGCATTATTTCAATGAAGTTAACCTAGGTATGCGGGCTTTTACATTTCTAACTTTAATTTTCTAGGCTTTACTGTTGGAAATTATAAACAGATATCAATTCTTTCTTTTGGCTTGAATTGATTGGCCAAATAAGTGAATTCAACTCCTTACATCATGACAATTTGAGGTGTCCTTAACATTTACTGGTTGAATGTCAGTGCTCTCCAGATATTCTTTTGTATTTATATAAATTCAATACTGGTGGACACTTGTCTGTTTATATTCATAGTGGCCTGGTGGTTTAGCCTGGTGGTGAACTCCCTAGTACACACTAAAGTCATTGAGAGCAGCGACTGGTGACTTTATGGATTAATTCAAATTTTGGTATATTTCCTCAGCAGAAGCATGGTAGTCTTGTGAGGTGCAGAACTATGGTTCACCTCCTCCGTATATACAGTAACCTGCTGCTCCACTCAACTAAGAATAATGTTTAATAAATCAAACAAGACTGACAATCCCCAAACAGATCGTTCTGTTTGAGCTAACGTAGGTTTGTAATTTCAGGCAACTAGCAGACTTGTTCAAAAATTAACAAATCCAAATCAATCACAGCTAAGACTATACTTTTCGTAACATGTTGTATTTAATCAGCATGACATTTAGTTGTATTAATCAAACAACTAGTACTTGATGACTTAATGCAACATCTTGAGGCATCCAGCAAGTTAAAACCAGAGGCCATACTTTTAGTCTAGTGACTTATAGTAACTTTTACTTGCTAAGTCCTTACTTGTTCTCCACTTATTGTTTCAGCTCAGTAATACATGTGCTTCATTCTCAGTTGTACTATATAGGAGTTTAAAGGGCTCATGAGTGTTATCCCAAAGGTTCTGTTAAGTAGCAACTGCATTTGTTTCTTGATTGTTGAAGATGTTTTGCCTTCTGTCTAGAAGACCTATCAGTTCTGACTGACTGGCTGCAGTTATAGGCTTAAAACCACTGTGGAGTCAGGTGGTTGTTAGCACTTACCGGTGTGTTGTGGCTCTTCCTGGCTTTCATGTGTATCACTGTGGCCACCTAAGGTTAAGCATGAACAAATGTAAAACCACCTGGGTAGTGATGGAATAACTGCATTGAGAATGGATGATAGACTGTGTTTGTGGAGCTGTTGTTTGGTCTCTCCTATGTACACATATGTAAATTCTTCATTACTACATTGCTCTGTTTATATCTGGGTCTTTTGTCCTTGGGGTCAACCAGCTTCTGTCTCAATATGTTGCTGGGATGCTGTATTTATTGAAGATCTTCCTGAGCTTTTCAGACAGTCCAGCAATATACAGAATGGCAGTGTTATCCCTTCTGTTCTTTTTTGTTAACCATTGTTTCAGGTCTTTTTGGTGGATTTGGCAAATGCCCTGTTTGGAGGTCATATCTTGTCTTGATTACTGTAATGCCTTGTTGACGGGATTACCAGCATGCACAATCAAACCCCTCCACATGATACAAAACACAGCAGCACGTCTGATTTTTAATCAACCAAAAAGGACACACATCACTCTACTCCTCAAATGTTTGCACTGGCTCTTGCCTACAAAGCGGTCGACTCAACTGCACCTATCTACCTCAACTCCCTCATTCAGATCTACATTCCCTCCCACCCACTTCGCCCTGCCAACAAACCGTGTCTGGTGGTCCCATCACAAAACAAAAAATTAACTGCAAAGCTCTTCGGCTCTGTGGTCTGTGCCGCTCAGCAACACAATCTGCCATATATTTTCTTACTATACAGAACACAGCAACTACACACAAAAATGTGCATGGTTGTAAGTCAAAGTTTGAGTGTGTGTGTGTGTTTGTATGGGGGAGGGCTGGTGTGTGTATGCATGTGTGTGCGTTAGTGAAGGCATCTGAGTGCAGGAATGTGTATGTTGTGTGGTATGTATGTACTTCAACTGCTGCTTGCACCTCAGCTTCCCCTCCCTGTTCTCCCTTAAATGCCTCCTTTATCTCTCTCCCTCCTTGTGTCTCTCGCCTCTCCCTCTCTGCTGCTTCTATCTTTTTCCTGTAGTCTGTCTGTCAGTCAAAGTCAAGTTTCCGAATAGTTTTAACACATACGATTACATCATGACATACATTGTTTCACTCACACTGGAATTTCTCACACGAACAACCTATAATGTATACTTTACCCTTTACCCTTCACAGTATAGTGATATATTTTATTTTAGGTTTCCTTTGTTCTAGACAGGGAGGACTGGCTGGAATAAATAATGCAGTTTTTTAGAAAAATGCTTGCTTATCTTCTGTAATTCAGCCGTATCCCCAGGCTCAGTTTTCCTGTACAGAGGTCAAGAGGCCACCAGATCCTCCTGGAAACCCTCGTGGCTGGCTCGCCAATTTATGTTGTGTCAAAAAAGGTCTCTCTTGGTGGGCCAATTCGGTCTTATGATGGTCATACACTCTTGGTAGAATCAGTAGAGAAGCAGCAGAGATCAGGATAAATCAGGTTTATTGTGATAAACAGTATCACAACTGTTTATCACAATAAACAGATAAATTCATCTCAAAATAAATTTATCCACAAAACTGCCAAGTCAGGGTCTGGACCGTGAGAATCCTCGGGAACCTCCTATCCCTCTCTTATATGGGCTCTAGGCTTATTTCTAGGTATATCATCCAGTTCTTTTGTTTATATTCTGTGACTATTTGTTGTACATGCATTGCACCTGCCAGGTGTCTGTGACACAGTAATGTAAGTCAGATGGAAGCAACCAGAAAAGAATCCAAAAAAAAAAGAGACTGTGTGTGCGCCCCAGGAGTAGGATTAATATCTTGTATGTTTTTTTGCCGAGTCTTGTCAATGAGGCAATAAATGAGAATGACTTGCGAGATTCCTTTTTAGAAAATAAGACGTGTCCATTTTGTATGCTATATTTTGTTCTGATAGTGAATGAGGAAACAAAATACAACATGTGATAGACAAAGTGAGACACAAAGAGAGATGTTAATTGTGAAAACCGTGAAAAGTTTCCTACAGAATTTACAGATATTCATCAAACCAGTAAAACACTTATAATAATGACATCTTACAAAGTTAAAAGAAGAAGTATATTGCAGTAAGATACCATTCAAATATATATTTTAGTTTTATTCAAGAATATGTTACAAAATGTAACACTATATATTACCATGTCTTCCTACATGCAGGTACACAACATTGCTATACTAAAAAATGTGTGACAATTCTTTACAGTATTAGAACACTAGTCATTATTGAATAGCATATTATCAACAATACATTTCCATTAAATAAAACTTGGTGTTATTAGTCTGGCATTTTGCAAATATGCAAATAAATCAGGTCTACTGTTACTGTTCAAAGTCTTTCCATTTCTTTATGCCTATCTTTCTAATTTAGTTCTGTCTGTTTCTTACCATGTGTGTAGGTCTTTTATCTCATCCTTGCCATGTCCCTTCAATCATGTTCCATGTTCCTTTAGACTTGTAGCTTTAGTTTAGTTTTGAGTTATATTCTGTTCTTGTTTGTTAACTTCTACTTTACATCTTTCCTAAAGCTGGAGGTGTATCATTCATTTACATAAAGTGTTATTTACAGCATTCTTGCAAATGTGCTTATGAGTCAGTAGTTAGGTCACACTTAAGATATTTTATTGTGAGACATTTCTTTATAAATAGAAAATAAATATTTTAATTACAGATGGGTGAAATTACTGCTTTAACAACTGCTAAATCAACCTAAAGAATTAAGCAGTATGATTTATTTATAATACAGTAACATTTATTCCAAATATTTACAGTTAGTACTGAAAATGTTTTTCTCTTAACTAGAGTCTGTGTCCTGCAATTCTAATTCTGAAGCAGTGTGTCGTCCTCTCCTGAAAATGAAGTTTTCACCCCTGCAGTGGAAGGATGAGGATGAAAAGTAGAAGATGATGGGATCGATACAGGTGTTGAAGGTGCTAAGAAGCAATACGTAGGGTCTCCATTTTGGGCTCTCACCTCGGAAGTAACCCACAAAATGAGAGACATTGTATGGTACCTCACAAATGAGGAACATAAGTAAAGTCCCTAAGGCCATTCCGATTGCTTTCTGTTTCTGCATTGGGGATATCCTGGGACGTCTGTATAGGATCCAGATGCTGCTCAAGTAGCAGTAAATACAAACTAGAAGAGGCACTAGACAGAGAACAATTGAAATCTCAAAACGTACTGGGAGTAGAACGTTCAACTGCTTCTCTGTGAAGTTTTCAAAGCAAACAGTTGAGTTTGCATTGGTCAGGGATGGGAGGTTTAGGGTGATGATGACACTGATGCTGCAGTGTGCTGCTGAAATTATCCAAATAACAACACAAATCACTATTGCATGCACAGGTTTGTTCATCTGGTGATAGGTGATTGGGAATGCTATTCCAATATAGCGAATCACACTGACTGCCGTCAGCAGCAAGGAGCTGGTGTAGATTGTGGAGAAGAAGATATAAGAGGTGATGGAGCACAGGATGAAAGGCAGATTCCATGTCATACCAGAAGCTGCTTCATGCATCTTGAGAGGAAGGACGATCAAGAAGAGCAGGTCAGAGACAGTCAGACTGAGCAGCAGGATGTCTGTTGGAAGAGGCTTTGAGTGGATCTTGACGCTGAAGGCATAGAGAGCG
>OMLM01018616.1:0-10962 GCA_900302695.1 Helostoma temminkii | reverse complement strand
TATCTATGTATGTCAGAGATGATATCTAACACAAGTACAAGCATAGTTAGATCATGGATAACAAGTCACTTCGCTGTTTAAATATTGCTATATACAGAAACTCAATCCATGTTTAAGTGCCATATGTCATTCAGTATTTTTTGTTAAGTAATCAAAACACCATTCAAAATATATCAATCAACAATCTGATGAACGTTGAACACTTTTAATGTCTTGAGTTGAGCAGTTCTTTCAACATCAACCACTTATTATACAGTCGTTCATCAGACTCTTGAATTATCGGCTTTCTGTTGCCTCCTGTGTTTAACCATGTAGCAGCGTATAGTGTAACAGAGCTGAGCGTCCAGTTGCATCAGAAATGAGCATCAGAAGATTCAGTTCTGTTAAAAATATGTTTAGAGAATACTTAGATCCATTATGTGCTCAGGCACACAGTGTGTTTGTATGTGCGTGTGCTACTAACCTGGTATGTCTGCTGTGCAGAGGAGGCGTGTCTCTGTGTGTCCTGGTGAGACTTCAGCAGCAGGTTCACCAATCGTGGAATAGCGCCAGCCTCCCTCAGTGGCGCTTGATTGGCCGGGCATAGCGCCAGGTTTCGGATCAGACCAACAGTGGCCTACAGAGTAGACAGAGATCAAAGAGCTTTCTCAACATGATGTTCCAGGCTGAATATGGGTCAGCATTAAAGGCAACTGTATATGTGGTGGCTCCAAATGGCATTGCCAGTTACTGTTTGGAATTTCAGCAAAGTGCATGGCCTGCACCCATGCTTACCAACCAGTGTGTGATGCTTTATATCAAAGGAAACCACAGGGGTGAGAGGAAAAAGATCTAACACTTTTCTGTGGATGGAGAGGTCACTCGCAGCAGAGGAGAGAGCTGGGCCAACTCTAGCATCCAGATATCCACAAGAGCGCAGTGCTGTTTCACTGCTGCCAAAGCAAAGTGCTCAGAAAAGCACTGACTTTAATTTTCAAGCACTACATGCAAAAAGCGTGACCCTGTAGATACTTCACAGGGAATAGTATTAGTGAGGGGCTGTAACTGTAAACACATTAAAAATGCAGGGCAATTTAAAAGTCAGCGTGAGGAAAAGTTTGTGAAGGTCCATGACCTGTTTTTAGATCTGAAACATTCTGGTTTAGTGCATTCTAACATTTCAGTCATTTCGGTGTGTATGCACAATAAAATTCAGAGAGCGGTGATGGTTTTCCTACTGCAGGTCACGTCAGTGACATCATAACACCAAGACTGTGGGGTAATTAGCATGGTTGGAGTGGGCACTAATTCTACGTTACACCTCACCTCAGGTCACCTCGCCTGGATGCCAGACTGGAGGTGGGGGGCAGGGGATTCTGGCAGAAAATGCACATGTATAAAGTTAAAAAATATGCATAACTTAAATTTAGCCACATTGGAAGTGCTACCAAAATTAACCACAATTCATTCATAATACTGCATACATTTTATAATGTTGCTTTTTGTCTGGGTTGACCTTGCTGTCATCTGTATTAATCATGCAAATGCTTGACAGATTTAGGAACTGTGAGCAGTTCCTTAGCTTTTCTCTGCAGTGAGCACAGGTGTTAGACAGGAACCTGTACGGGTCAGTAAGGAGAGAATGTGAAAGTGACCAAACTCAAACTGAGGACAAGCACCTGTAAAATAACTATATTGTATAAATATCTTAATTGGTTTTTATCATCACCATCATTCATCTATTGGTACTTGAAAAAGGGTTGTTAAAATATTGTTTTAATACATGCTTAGTAAATCGGTATATTTATTTGTTTTAGATTTTTGCTGGAGCAAGTGGGTACATTTATCAATAAAAAAACATGTATGGTAACCAAACCCTTTGGGAGTCATTAGCATTCAGGGGTCATCTTTAAGTTTGGAAATAAATTTAGAAAGTTTGTGTGAGGGGCACTATCGCCTCTGGCACTCCGGCTTCCTCCCACAGTCCAAAGACATGCAGTCAGGTTAACTGGAGACTCTAAATTGCCCGTAGGTGTGAGTGAGAGTGTGAATGGTTGTTTGTCTATATGTGGCCCTGCGATAGACTGCGACCTGTCCAGGGTGTACCCTGCCTCTCGCCCGTAAGTCAGCTGGAATAGGCTCCAGCACACCCGTGAACCCTACGGTTAAGAAAATAAAAGGATGGATGTTTGTGTGAGGTTTAGGAGCCTGGTGTTTAAATCCAAGCATGAGGGACATGCTCGAATCTGAGGGACCATACTAGAAAAAATACAGCACACATTTAAATACATAGGTTTTGTATTAATCTCAAACACAGTATGCTTGTCAAGGTCAGTTGCTACACTCTCTGACCCATGTTTGAGTTTGGACAGAAATATGCAGTCCATGCCATAATGGATTTTAGATTAGACTGATTAGATTGACATTTAGACTGAATTTAGAAAAAGGAACTTCCTGTTTCCTTTACTGCTTCTCTTGCTCTCATTGCTCATCCCTCCATAAAGTCGCATCGTACATTTCTCCATTCCGCCTCATTAAACACCAGTACCTCAGTTCATTAATATAATCTGCCTGAGTTGGCAGGTCTGTCTGACTGAGAGGGAGAAGGGCAAGTGTGTGTGCGTGTTTCTGTGTGTGCAGCCGTGTGTACATCTGAAGAACCAGTTTAAGTTGAAGACCACAGAAATAAGGACATTCAACTCCTTCTCTCTGACCCAACTTCAAGGGTCCATCTCAGGCTTAATGGTGCGTTCCATTTACTTCAAAAGTTGGAGGTCAAAGCTGGAAATGACATCACACATAAGTTGACTGTTCCACTACACCTGTCAGGTGCAATAAATACAACTTCTAGCCAGGTTAGCCCTTGTCAGTAATACTAGCTTTTAACAGTGTTTTAAAGTTATAAATAAATTATGTTGGAAATTAAAGTGTACTGAGACACAAAAAAGACACAACTTCTAATAAACAACACTGAGCACACTGTGTGTTTGTGTGTGAGCGTGAGACCAACTGCAAGAGGAACAGGAGCCTAGAGCCAACTGACAGTTATAGGTAATAGAGGGTGACAAACGGAGACAGACAGAGAGCATATATTTAATTGTGGGTGCTTGTAGAATGCTCAATGAGTTTGTGCATAAATATGCATAAATCTTGTATTTTTTCTTATTTCACATTTTTCTTGCTGCCAGCTAAGTAAAGAACCAGACTAACAATGAACACATGCTACTAACAATTACTGTGTACCAAAGCTTGACAGATTATCTATATTTGTGCTACAGAGCTCTGTGGCAAAAACTATGCATCAAACAGCCACAGTGTTGCACTGGTTGACATGTGTCTTTTATTACCATGAACACATATAATGTAGTTTATCAGCTTCACATGCACTGTGCTTCCGCTGCTGCAGAAATAACTCCAGACCTGTGTTTAGCCCACTGGAATCAATCAATCAACCAATCAATCAATCCATCAATAACTTTATTGTTCTTGGGGGGCAATGTATATGCAACACGTTCTCATTAGTAGTGCACATTATTGAGATTGATGGGAATGGGCAAATCAATATATTTCTATAATGATGGTGGCAACAACAAAAAACATACAAACTCATCCTGTAAGAAAAGTTTTTTGCTCTCATACCCTAACTGCTCAGGGCCTCAGGACCATTTGGATACTATGTATGTATTATGTACTATGGATGTATTATGAGGACCTTCCCAGCAGAGGGCAGCTGGGCAATTTATGTAAAACATGAGGTGTAATTTGTGCAGTTGAATGCTGAATCTAAGTCGTGATGCTACACTGAGACTAAAAAGTCTCTAAGTTTCTTTTGCATCAGCACACATGCTAATGAATCTGGGGGAAAAAAAACATAAGTGCAATTCAGTTTGCATGCATTGGATATGTTTGTGTGTGCACATGCAGACTTGTGTACACACACGGAAGAAGATGTCAAATTTTGTGCTATGAGGAAGTCCACCCAACCTTGTGGTACAGAGAACAAAACTTTAGTCATGAAGTGAAAGCACTATGATAAACAGGATTTACAGCAGCTTCTTAAGCAGTGATGAAGCAGCATGAAATGACTTCTGGCTTCAGTCTTCTGAAACGTTTTCAGACGTTCACTGCACGTCTGTACTTTTCTACACAGAAACTCTACATACCTCCACATGTAGGAGAGAACACCAATTCCATTAAACAAACGTTCTCTTTCCAGCCACCTAGTGGACAGTTAGTCTGATGTTGGATTGAGCTTGTGTGAGTACAGAGCAAAACACTGTAACGCTACAGTATACTTCCTACCCAGGCAACCACCTATTATCTAAATCAAAATGAGAATTCCTTGTAGGTGAGAACTGGTCCACACTATCTCCTGGTGTGTGCTGCATATGTTAAAGGTCAGTGTTACACAGTGTCTGGTTTGTTATGAGTTTTTAACAAGTCATTGTTATTTGTTTCTCAGTAACTAGTAACTCAGTTACTCTCAGTAACTGAGTTCTGCCCCCACAAACACAGTCATGTGCCAGTGTTGAAAGATGCCTTCGGCTACAGCACTGCTGTGGGGTCACAGATTAACTGATGTTTTGCACTTAAGAAGAAGAAAATACTGCTGCCCTCAAGCTTAGAGAAACACTTCAGTTACACACTTCAAGCATCTGCATCATGTTGTCTTAGAGTATATGTCAGACATGTATGACACACAGTTGAATTATAAGGCAAAGGCACTGAAGAGTTTTGTATCAGTTCATTAGCTGATTTTATTGTGGCAGCAGACTTAAGGTCCACAGCAGACCATTAAGAATAGCTACAGTATGTTGTTCATTTCCTCCAACACTTCTGTATTGTGCATTAATGAGTTTTTTTCTCTAGAGGCGTCTTGTTAATTTTACTTATTGTGAGTCCTCTCTCTTTTCTGCTTTCCCTGAGTGTCGCTCAGTCTCTCTCCCTCCTTACTGAGAAACAAAACAACCAGCCGTGTCTCTGGAGCTCTCAGTGTCTGTCGCTTTCTTTATGTCTGCGTGTCTCTCCAGGGACACAGCACGCCAACAGCTGTTGTCACAGCTGAAGTATTTTGGTGTGTGTCTTTCTAGATGTTCTCCCTATATCTGTGTATGTGTTATTACAGTGCATATCATGTGTTGTATTTCTGTGTCAGTGCAGCAGTGCTACATTTGTGTCATAAGTACATAAGGTAATTTTAGCAGTACACATCAAAGTCTCCTCTCACCTTTACTACCGGCCAGTAGTGTGGCTGTCCCAGCAGCTTGACGACAGCAGGGATCCCATAGTGCAGCCGCACAGCATTCTGGGCCAGCTCAGCGTCCTGGTGTCGGGAGGTGAGGTGACGCAAAGCACAGACCGCCGGCTCAGCAACATCCTCCTTCTCTCCAGCACGAAGCACAGCATGGATCAGTGCTTCCACACCACCATACTGAGTCACCAGAGTCTGAAGGATGACAGGTAGAAGAGAATAGAAGAGAATTCCTCATCTGAAATGATGGTGAGTAGTAAAGCTTCATTGATCGGAACAAAAGCCTCAAACACAAAAATAATTTTTTTAATATGAAGGAAAGAGAAAACAGCAGTGTGTGCATGTGCGTGTGTGTGTGTGTGTTTATCAAATATCAATATGATATATTGCTTCTGTTTTGTTTCCTTGGGAGTGCAGACTGAGTGACACAGCAGCTCAATAACTATATACTGGAGTGTAGTTTGTACGATTCTTTTTTGCTTGTTTTTAATGACTTCAGACAAGATTAATCAACACGCACATAAATGTAGCAAATAAGTCTAAGTGACTCATTCCTGATGTGTACATGCTGAAAAGTGTCATTCAAACCCTGGTGTTGACCAAACCATGGGATTTTGATCATCTGAAAATTAGTTTTTTGGTCAAAGTAAAACAGACCAGGGAAATGATTTTAGTATGACTAATTAAATGATTATTACATTCCACTGTTGACAGTGAACCCTTAATTATACAGTAACTTTGACAACAAGAAAACATAACCTAGGGAAGTCAGTTAGGTTTTTCTGATCAAGAATAATGAAAATAGGTTAAAACCACCTAATACAGATTTTATTGAGCTATTCATCTGATCTTGATCTGTCCATTCATATGGTTTAGTACATCCATTGACTACCTGCTAGATGGCACAGTAAGTACACTCTTCAAAAAAATAAGAGAACCCTTAAATAACATATCCGATATCTTGATCAATAAAAAATTCCAGTTGAAAATCTTAATTCATTACATAGTGGAATACATTGAGAACAAATAATATAAAAATGATCAATGGAAATCAAAATCATTATCCCATGGAGGTCTGGATTCAAATCCTACTCAAAATAAAGGTGGAAAAGTCACAGGCTGATCCAACTGTGAAAATTCCTCAAATCACTTCAAAATTAGGCTCAGTAGTGTGTGTGGCCTCCACGTGCCTGTATGCACTGCCTACAACATCTGGGCATGCTCCTAATAAGAGACAATGGATGTTCTCCTGAGGGATCTCCTTCCAGACCTGGATCAGGGCATCAGTCAACTCCTGGACAGTCTGTGGTGCGACGTGTCGTCGGTGGATAGAACGAGACATGATGTCTCAGAGGTGCTTGATTGGATTCAGGTCTGGGGAACGGGCAGGCCAGTCCATAGCATCAGTGCCTTCATCCTGACACACTCCAATCACATGAGGCCTAGCATTGTTATGCATCAGAAGGAGCCCAGGGCCAACTGCACCAGCATTTGGTCTTACAATGGGTCTGAGGATCTCATCCTGGTACCTAATGGCAGTCAGGGCACCTCTGGCTAGCACACAGACCGGACCTCCAAGGAAATGCCTCCCCAGACCATCCCTGACCCACCACCAAACCGGTCATGTTGAAGGATATTGCAGACAGCAGAACGTTCTCCCTGGCGTCTCGAGACTCTGTCACGTCTGTCACATGTGCTCAGTGTAAACCTGCTCTCATCCATGAAGAGCACAAGGCGCCAATGGTGAATCTGCCAATCGTGGTGTTCTCTGGCAAATGCCAATCAGCCTGCAGTGTTGGCCTGTGAGCACAGGCCCCACTTGTGGACGTCAGGCCCTCATACCACTCTCATGGAGTCTGTTTCTGACAGTTTGAGCAGAAACATGCACATTAGTGGCTGCTGGAGGTCATTTTGTAGGGCTCTGGCAGTGCTCCTCCTCTTCTTCTCTGCACAAAGGAGCAGAGAGAAGTCCTGCTGCTGGGTTGTTGTTCTCCTACAGCCCCCTCCACATCCCCTGGTGTACAGGCCTGTCTCCTGGTATCTCCATCATGCTCTTGACACTTTGCTGGGAGACACAGCAAACCTTTTTGCCACAATGCGTATTGATCTTCTATCCTGGATAAGCTGCACTACCTGAGCGACGTCTGTGGGTTGCAGACACCACCTCATGCTACCTCTAGTGGTGAGGGCACTGGCAAAATGCAAAAGTGACCAAAAATCAGCCAGAAAGGGCGAGGACAGGGAAATGGTCTGTGGCCACCACCTGCAGAACCATTCCTTTATAGGGGTTGTCTTGCTAATTGCCTCTAATTTCCACCTATTGTGTGTCCCAGTTGCAGAGCAGCAGGTGAAATTGATTCACAATCAGTGTTGCTTCATAACTGGACAGGTTGATATCCCAGAGGTGTGATTTACTTGGACTTACATTGGAATGATTGTCAAACTGTCTGTGTGTGTGTGGTGTGTATGTTTAGTCTTAGGCTTAACAGCTGTGGCATTTGGTCTTGTTATCATGGTTACCTTGTTGCGTGCGTTATTACAGGTGAGGTTGGACAGGATGCCAGTTGCACAGGTCAACATGTTGACATCATCTGAGCCCAGCTGAGTGACCAGTATCTGCAGCAGACCATCTAAGCCCTCCTACAGAGAGAGAGAGAGAGAAGGAACACAAGTAGCAGCCTGTGTAACCACACATAAAACAATCCATATTTGGAAATGTGCCATTGTATTTCCTGTGGGTTACAGTATGTAATCCTTGAAATCTGACGGCAGTACCGGTCAATCAGATGTTAGATAGAATATGCAGCTAAGTTAGTGTGAGACTGGAAATCAGTCTACTCTGCTCCGCTTCACCATGCCCTCCCTCTCCCTGCTCTGCTGCACTCCTCCATGCTCTGCCAAGTGCTTCAGGTATTGTCCTTATGAAACTACAGTAAGAGAATGGCTCAAAGCTAATGCAGCAGGAAAAAAGCAATTATAATAGTAATAACCTACTTTAGTGATCCCCTTGGGGAAATTGTTGTTTAGACACTTGCACATAGATGATGACGCAATTATGGGGTTTCGGTGTCTTGTCCAAGGACACCTCAGCATGTGGCCAGGAGGAACTGGGAATCAGACCACTAACCCTGGGCTTAACAGATGACTGCTCTACCAGCTGAGCTATATGCTGCCCCAGTTGTCTGGGTCACAGGAGGCTTCAATGTCACCTCTTCACAGTGAGATAATGCTTGGAGAATATCTCTAGTGAAAATATATTTGAAACAAACAGTGGCACAGAGAATATGGATCTCTTTCAAAAACCGACCAAAAGAGACACTAAAAAATACTTACAGAATCAGACTGACAATACAGTACATACCTGTTTAGTTGCAGCATCTGACAGGTTGCGGAGGGTCCACAGACAGTTCTGGATCAGACGCTGACTGGATCCTGTTAGATGCTGGCCTAAGGCTTGCATACCACCTAGACACAGATATAACATCACATTGACATCTTATACACTGCATGTCTTTAATAAAGGTATAATTATACTGATTTGTAGTATGTAGTGGTCTTCTATATTCATGTTCAGTGATAACCCACTGTCCCCAGTGTGCCTCTATAAGAATAGAGCATTGTGACTTGAATGTATGTAATACATGAGAGGCAACATCTGGGGCTATGAACCTACCAGCCTCTACTATGGCTGGCTTGTTGCTTGGGCAGACAGACAGAACTTTGAGAACACGACTGGTGGTCCACAGCAGTTTCTCATAGTTGTAGTTCCTCATGATGAACACCAAACCCTCTGGGCCTCCATTGGCTAGGATGATGAGCTGACAAGAAACAATAAGTAGGACATTTCATAATAAATACAGGGACACAACAAGAATCCCACTCCCATTGTTAATATCTGTTCATCACCTTGCTCTCCTGGTTGCCATAGGACAGGAGCTGGAGGCAGTCAGTGGTAATGGCGAGGAACTTGGGATTGCTTTTTTTCAGTAAGGGAACCATCCTCTGTAGCCCATCAGCAAGACGAACTGCCATCTTGGCCCCCTCTTGGTGCAGCAGCAGATTGTGGAGGGTGGTAATGGCATAAAACAATACTGATTCTATTGGGGAACTGCATGAGAGAAATAGATGGGAAGGAAAAAAGACAAAAAAAAGATAGAGATTTCATGAAATTAATTCTTTTCATCATTCATTAAGCAATCTATGACCTTTATTGACCTCTGTCACTATCTCAGCTACACAGGTTTGTAGGACATGGCTGAAGAAGCTGATGTCACTTACACACAGCACCATCGTCCATCACTATGCAGAAAAGGCAAGTGTGTGTGTGCATGAGTCCTATTTATGGTTGTCTGCACACAGTTTAGTTCCAGTCATTACCTTTATTGTGAGGACATTCCACAATGACATTTTGATTGATCCTCACGTTTACATGACGATTTGAGGGTTTTGTCAATTATGGGATGGATTGCAATATGACATTTTACTGTACTGCTGAGATCACTGTACTGCTGAGATGTATCCCAGTAACTCTGGTGATGTCCTGACTTGACTAGCTGTTTTGATTGCCATTTTATTTGGTAGTGAGAGTCACTGAAGATGGATCCATTCATTAGCTTTACCCTGATCTTGTATGTAAACATTCAGTGCTGTCAGTGCAAACATGCTACATTGTATTGTTTAAGGTATTATACTGTTAAGATTGGAAAGAGACAGTTTAAATAGACACAGTGTCTGTAAAATAATTCAAACATGGTAAAGATAATGAAAAATGCTAAATTATGGAACAGGCAGTGATAAAACAACCTTAGTGAGTGAGCAAAAAAACATCAGTTGTATAAAAGAGGTGAAAGAGAAATGTTCTCACATTAATGATGACCAACCAACATCTGTACCTCAAAAACAGAGGTATGAATAATTGATTATGCAGAGGGTGACCGTGGCAAAAATCAAAGCCAAACCTCCTGAAAAACAAGAAATTAAGAAAATAGAAAAAGAGGGCTGTGGATTGTGTCTTAACAGACAGAGGTAAGGAGGAACAGAGAAAGAAAAGCTACATGTAGATAACATTAACAGTCCCACACACCAACTCGGCTCCTCTCTGTGAAGCTATTTTAGTTTTCATTTTTTTATTCAATTTTCTTTCATTTTCTGTGAGAATTAAGCTCCCGAATCAATTAGTAGTGTGAATTATCCTCCGCTGTTAAGCCTCAGTGGAAGGGATTAACTCTGCAACCCTGCCTGGGGGCTGGAAAGGCCCAAAATTTAGTGCTATAGAACTAAAGAATAACCTGGTAACTTCAACTGCTTTAGGTTTCAGCTGACCCCAGCCCAGCTGTTATGTTTAAGGTAGAAAGGTTTTAACAGTTCACTCTCTGACAAGCTCTTACATTACATTTTGCATGAGTGATCCTCTTTGTTCAACAGCGTATCCTTCCTTTCTCTGGGTGTGTTTATCTTTCCAAACTTCCTAATGTCCATATATTTCCTTTGTTTGTTCTACAACATATGATATCTATAACGTCGACCTGATAATGTATTAAATGTACATTCAAATTTGAAAACAATGCAGCAATGTAGAGAAGGTCACATTTAGTCATGAACAAAGTTATAAACTAAACATGCAGATTAAAATGATGCTGCCAGATTAAAAGACTCAATGCTCACTGTGACGTTGAGTCTGTCATTGGCTCTTCTGAATATGATCATGACATCTGACTTCAGTAGTGAGCAGA
>OMLM01018615.1:9804-33456 GCA_900302695.1 Helostoma temminkii | reverse complement strand
TTCTTGAAGTTTGACTAAATTATTTGTTTCATTTGGTTTAATAGCTAAATATAGCTGAGTATCATCCGCATAGCAATGGAAGTTTATAGAATGTTTCCTAATAACACTGCCTAGGGGAGACATGTATTAAGTGAAAAGTATTGGTCCAAGCACAGAACCCTGTGGGACTCCGTAACTAACTTTTGTTTGCGTGGAAGACTCATCATTAACATGAACAAACTGGAACCTATCTGACAGATAAGATTTAAACCAACCTAGTGCTGTTCCTTTAATTCCCATGACATGTTCCAGTCTGTGTAATAAAATGTTGTGATCTATAGTGTCAAAAGCAGCACTGAGATCTAACAAGACAAGAACAGAGAGAAAACCGTTGTCTGAAGCTAATAGAAGATCGTTAGTGACCTTCACCAGAGCTGTTTCTGTACTATGATGTGCTCTAAATCCTGACTGGAAATCTTCATACAGATTATTCCTGAGCAGGTGGTCACGTAATTGCTTAGCAACTACCTATATACTTTTATATATGATAAAACTACTACACTGTTTCCCCTGTAGGAACTTTTTAAGGCATGTATGCAAAAACTTTGGTTTATTTATTTCTTGTGCAACACAAGAGTTTTAAATGAAAGTTTTCATATAAAGGTAAATATTAATACAATGCATTTATTTTACACAAATAATTGTCAAAGCTGCCAATGACTTTACAAGCAAAGTTAGAACAGACAATTTTTAAGAAATACAAAATCCACATAATATATCAAATAATAAGTTTTCCTAACTGCAGTAGCTTTGAACTGGGTACCTGCCAGATGAACTGAATGTAAATATTTCTCCTGGTTCACCTGCAGTGTTTGATCTTTAGCATGTATATTTGAAAATAAATATATACTGGACATTATTAGATTAAAAAAGAAATAATAACTTTTTTTATTGGCCTGTAGTTTTTTTGCTTGGTGAGGGGTGTCTTGTTGTCATGGTGACCGACCCTGCCTGCACTAATATAGGAGAAACACTGCACTAAACTTAAGTCAGTGTTTCAGTTTTCTTAGATTTTCAGTTGTGACACTCAGTTAATATATTGGACTAATACTGAAACCTACTACAGTATTAAACAATATCATCAATGCTCCGCTCTGTGACTCCATATCCAGTGTACGTTTTACTATCTGAATCCTCAGTCCAGTAGGAAATTGGTAAAATCAGATTAGTGGACATTAGACACTTCCAAAAAATGGAGGTTGTGCATGAAGTGGTACTCCTCGTTATGAGGTAGAACTGAACACATTTTAACAGACTTTAGATCATCGAATGACCACCTCACATTTTATCCTCGCAGCTAAGTACATGGTGAGTGTTCTGGTATCCAAGCTGCCCAGTGATGGTCTCCAAAAAACTCCGTCCAGCGAGGTGGTGGTCAACATCTGTGGGGCCCTCAACCACCTGGTGACCTGCAGTTCATCAGCAGCACGAGACATCTTATACTTAAATGGCGTGCAGAAGCTGCGTGGCATCAAGACATCCCATGATAACAGGTACAGACTGACCTCCGCTGTAATCCTCAAATCTCATGCAGAGAGAGCCGCTGCGTCAGAAAGCTGGATGAGTTAAAAAGATCCAATCACAAATGCAGTTTGTTGTAATGTAAGATGTTATGTAAATGTAATGTGTGACCTCTCAGGGAACGCTGCTTCCTGTTGTTCTGGAACAGATGCTGGAGCGGTTATTGCTCCCTGACACCCTTTTGTTAATTAGCAGTGAAGTGTGTATCACTGACCCTCCTCTCCTCCTGTTCTGGTATTTCCTTCTTGTTTCTCACTGTCTGTCATGTCTCTTTTTAGCTCTGGAGCTCTAAAAGCTGCCACAGCTGCCTCCACTGTTCTCTGCAACATGTTCCAGTACAACAAGCTGCACAGAGACTTCAGAATGGTGAGACACTGCTGTTACACATAATTACAAAAGAGGCATTTTAATTTCCTAAAGCCAAGAGACAGAGAAAACAGTCAAACAGATTTTGTCTATAAATTGTTCTCTACAATTTCCTGGAGCCCAAGTGTTACAGTATTATTGTCTGGAAAATAAAATTAGAATTTTTTAGCAAGCTATTGCTTAGACAAAGAGCAACATTAGCACAAAATCCAATCATGAGATAAAATTAGATACTTTTCTATCCTCTTGAGAAAACCTTTGGGTTCAGCAACACTGTTTCACAGAGCATTCATCTCCAGACGTGATGAGCAGCATCCTTTCAATCGTCCGTTTGTTAAATAAAGCTTTTTTTTTTAACAATAACAATTAAGAAGACCAGTTAAACCAGTTGAACCAGTATGGCAGATAATAAAACAGGTTACTGGCACCAATGTAGATCTTTAGCTGTTGAATTCTCTAATTAATGAACAACTTCTAATTTAAAATATATTGATAAAATATTGATATTTTAAATCTAACATTCTTATATTTAGTGTAGATGTCAACCAACCAGTAGACAGCTGCAAACAGTAAACTGACTTTTCTGGGAGGTAGAGCTCTTTGCCATGGTGATACACAATTCTTATGCCAAGACCTCACATTGCTGTAAATCTTTTTATGCTGGAACCAAGCGCTTTATATCATCCTGACAGTTCAGAAGCCACAGGAATGAAGCACTGTTCACTTGGAAGATTGTTTAAACTGCAACTGTGTTAAACTGTGTTAAACTGTGTTACTAGACACTTTCTGTTGGGAACTAGAAGTGAGGCTGTTATTGCTGGTTCTTCCTCCAGTGAGCTGACTGTGCTGCCCTTGTCTAAGTTTGTATTATGAGAGATGAACCACAGTGTTAAGTACAATCTGACATCATCTGACATCCCCATGCATCTTATACCAATGCTAAGTGGTATCTGCGATGCAAAGGACATGATAAAGTTTCAGTATCTGACATTTTTGGAACGAGAACTAGCTGGATTATAAGTTAATGTCATAATTTATAAAATGAGTTGTTCTGGCTTGGATTGATGAGTTTAAAAACTTTGTAGTTTAAAAACAAGATGGATATTGCCAAGTTTTGGGAGCCCCCCCCTTTGAAAAAGTTCCAATCACGTCCATGGAAAGAAGCATATTAAATAAAGCACCGAGGCCTGCAGAGTGCTTCCACAAACATAGTAAACATAGTAAAAGAATGGATCGCTCTCAGGAGCTCAGTATATTCAAGCGTGGTACCAAGATAGGTTGCCACCTATCTGGCAACAAGTCCATTCGTGAATGGATGCAGAGGCGCCCAGTGTGCAGAAGTCGCCTACTTCCTGCAGAATCAATAGCTACAGACCTCCAAACTTCATGAGGCCTTCAGATTAGCTTAAGAACAGCGTGTAGAGATTTTCATGGGATGGGTTTCCATATCCGAGTAGCTGCATCCAAGCCTTAGATCAACAAGTGCACTGCAGAGCGTTGGATGCAGTGATGTAAGGCATGATGCCACTGGACTCTGGAGACATTGGAGAGCAGTGGAGACGTGTTTTCTCGAGTGACGAAGCACATGTCTTTGTCTGATATCTGATAGATGAGTCTGCATGTGGCATTAGCCAGGAGAACGATACGTCTGACTGCATCGTGCCAAGTTAAAGTTTAGTGGATTAAGCAGATTAAGAATGGGATGACGTTAAAGTTCATGTGCATGTAAAAGCAGCAGCAAACCTTTGGCAATATAGTATATATTGTAATATGAATGCTGAATTCAGAGCCACAAAATGGCACGAAGAACTGGCTTTTTAATGTGAAAGGAAATCTACACTACGAAAGTAAACTTGATTTGTCTACTGCATCCAGTTAAGGTGGTCATGTTTTTTGCCTGGTTTGTGGTTCTACACTGTAGAAGAATACTGAAGACATCAAAAGTATGACATAGCCACGAAAGCTTGCAGTAAGCAACAAAGTATAAACAGCACAAAATGTTTTAAATTATAGAACATTCTCTCTGACAGCTTCATGAAAGCATTTCCACCAATCTTCCTACATATGCTGAGCACTTGTTGGCTGCTCTTCCTTCACATTGTGGTTCAACTCAGAACCACCTGAGATGGGTTTAGGTTAAGTGATTGTGAGGAGCAGGACATGTGATGCAGCACTTCTTTCTATAGAGTAGCTTCATAACTTTTACATATCTTCATGTGTGTGGGGTCAAATGATGGTCCCACTAACAATAACCTGGAATGGATGGTGCAGAGTGAAGACATGAAGCTGAAGCTAAAATGGAGAGCAGAATGTGTGGGTGTTGGCTGTCACTGTGCTTTTAACTTTTATCTCTACCAGATGGTTTTCCAGTTTAGGTCTGCACACATCTTTTTTTAAAATCCTCCTTGACCTCCACTCCTCTCTTCCTGCTGGATCTCTTTCTCCCTCCTCCACTATGTCCCGAAAGCCTGGAGCTCGTTAGCTTCTGTCCGCGCCTTATCTAGAGAAACTTGGCTCTGCGAATGCAAATATTTTCTCTGTGGTTGATAGCAATTCTTTCTACGCTGGAGCGACTATCAATCTGTCAAATTGTGAAATCAGTTATAGTGCAGTTCTTACTCTAAACAATCTGCTTCTAGTCATTTTAGTCATTTATCATTTCTGCTTTAAGTCGTGTTGGGATTTCAGAGAAGGGGGTGGCCATGATCTAAAGAATCTAGTTTAATCGACCTACAGAGTTTTGGTGGTGCAAAAACATGTGGATCTGAAAGAGATTTCAGTTTTAGAAAAGATCTGCTTTTGACTTAAAGTGTGTGAGAGAGAGAGAGAGGGAGGTAAATTAATGTGAGGATGCAGGATTAGAATTTATTTTAGAGGAGGATTTAAGGTTTGCTTGAAAGCAACTGCCTGTTTCCTGCCAAAAACACGCTGATGAGTGCTGTTCAATGAAACAAAAGCTGTAAAGGAAACTGATCCTCTTGTAAGTAAGTGAAATTAACCCCAATAAAAATGACTATAACAAACTTAAAAACCTTTATTTGTGTTTAACAGAGAGTCAACGCTCCTCTGCTCTCTGCTCCTCTGCTTTATCGTCTGAATACTCTACTTGTGTCTATCATCACTGAGGTCTGGCCTGAGGTTGCTGGGTTATTATAGTGATAAAGTGAGCGCTCTCAGCAGGAATGCTGAGAATTTGGCTGTGAGATGTTGGGTTTGTCTCTTTCTTCTTTCTTCTGGGACGAGTAAAAGAAGAGCTTGGTTAAATGGACTTGGCAGCCACTGATCACTGCAACGCAGAAATGTTGTGAGGATGGGTTAAAATGTCCGTATTAGTTCACAAATACACAATAGTTCCTGCCAAGACTGAATCTGACACAGCACACAAGGCCATGTGTTTGTCCGTCCATTGGGTGGTTGTGGTTAAATTGTTACTTTTAATATCATGTCGGTGTGTTTCCACCCCTGAGAACCTGCTTCAGTTGCTTCTGTCTTCACAAACAAACTGGTCCAGTAGAAAATCTGCAGAAAACAGTGGCTAGACAGGAATTTAATGTTGAAATGTTGAGATGTTGAGATTTTGTGGTTCCCATAGTGAAAATGTTAATATTAGTTACAGACATTTGATCCACTGTTATTGTAGAAGTATTCACTGGAATTTCAGTTTTTTTTTTTACTCTTCACTTTCACTCTTCTATTTGCATAGTATTGTTGTGCAGGGTTGTCAGTTTCTAAGTGCTTCTCAAGCAGTAAAAAGACAAAACAAACGTGAACGGTGAGCATGATTTAAAACAGATAACAGACAGTGACTCAGTGAGTGTAATCACCCCTGCATGCTCACAGTCAGTAAATAGACAGTGAAAGTAGAGAAACATTTACTTGCTGGTCTTCTTTGTGACAAAATGTTGCTCTGTATCTGCTGGACATGTAAAGAAAAAATACTGGTGGCCTGTAGCCAGTTAAACTAGATTAACAGTAGATGAGATAATAATAGGTTATCAGACAAGAATATATTTGGGTTTTTTTTAATAACCAGAACACATTTTAGCTCTATCCCTAACCCACTGCGATGTCTAACTATAACCTTACCTGTACTTTAGAGGGTGAGGTTGTTAAAACGCTCACTGAGAAACATTGTTCAAAAGGGAAAAACTCTTCAACACCAGATTAAGCGAAGAAGTTAGTACATATCAATAAACAAGAATAATATAGTAAAATGTTGCAGGGCGTCACTGGCAATAGCTTAACCAGCTCTGTATGTGAAGTAGTGTGTGGGAACATTGAAAGACTCGGTGAAGGAAAGTATTTTGCAAATGTCCAGGAGATTAAAATGGAAACAAAGTGGTAGCCAGTGTAATGAAGTTAAAAGTAATGTATCAGGTAAGTGAACATGCATCGATAATGGCAGATCACATTGTTTACCACTAATTCCACTGTCTTCTTGTGCTTTTTCAGAAAGGATTTGCCAGACTGGACTTCGTAGATCCAGCCATCTAGTTTGCAGCGTGTTACATGATTCACTTTGAGCTTTTAACTTCGTGATCAAAGCTGCTCGGAGGAGAAGTAGCAGGTTACATAACTGTGATGGACTTACAGGAAAAGAAAAATGAACTGGAGTCAATAGAACAATGGACTTTTAAGTTTTCCCTGGTTGTGTATTTTACTTGGCTTAACTTGCAGGAGCTTCCACACATACAGTGAACTTCTAACCCCTAAAACTACCACACACACTGTGTGTGTGTCACATTTGACTGAAATGGATTTTTGACTGACCCATTCTAATTATTTTCTGCTACTGATTGCTACTACATGGTGCCAACATTAGATCCCCAGAAGCCTGCCATCTACTGCGCCTACGTTTTAGCCCAGTGTTCAGTGTGTGGAGGAAATAATGCAGAGCATGCGTGAAAGAAGGGGCTAAATAGAAAAGCTGGAGCTGAGAGACGTACAGCTCTACTAATGGGTATGATGGGATTATACTGAACAGGATGGGGCAGTTCAGACTGAACATGTCAATGAAGAAAGATGTGCATTGAGTTTCTGTTGCATGTACTTTAAAGTGCCTTTAATGATGCCTTCCACTACTACAATGTGCCTTTGAACAACCACCTACCTTAGAAATAAGAGAACAACCTACATAGTCAGTGTACTGCTCTTTAACAGTCCGTTGAATCAGCAAAGTGACAATTTTCATCTCTACGCTGGGCTCAGCTGCTAACTAAAACTAAACATTATCCAAAGCCCTTAAGAGTCATGTCACAACAGCCACCCACATGCTGAAGATATTTTCTAAATCCTCATTGACTCTTCTAGGGTTTCAGACAAAAACAATTCAGTATGGTCCTGGAATAATATACTTTTAGTTGTTTCAAGGAATGACAATTTCTTCTCTGCAAAAAACAAATTTAAGAAAAGATTTATTTTGAAATTTTCTGTTTGTCTTTATAATTATTTTGACATAATTTTTTTTTACTTAAAAAAAATTCAGTTGAATTTCAACTAAAGTGAGCTAGATTGAAAACTGTACTTTCCTGAGAATTGGGAAGAATAATAAGACTCAATGAGAATTCAGGAAAGAGTGTGTGTGAAAGGATGTCTAACAACTCTTAAGGTGCCATGTGCTGCTTTATGTGGCATCTGGAGAGTTAGCACTGTGACTTAATTCTAAATAAATTACAACTATGATCCCCAAGTAGAAATGTACATGTTAGAGAAGCACAAAATAAATAAAGGCAAATGTTAGGATACTAACATGCTAAATGAATTGCCATTGTGAATGTGGTTGTTTTTCCTGATGTTAGCATTTAGCTCAAAGGACCATTGTATCTAAGAACAGTCAGTAGTAGCTTTGTTAACATAACAATTCAGAAGTGTTATCTCTTGGATATTAATCATCGTCTAGCCATTTAAATTCACTTCTAGGACATATGCCAGGAAAAAAGAAAAATAATCTTAGATATCAGCGAACCATATGTAATTAGTTAACAGTTGTTTATAGGGATGCACCAATACCACATTTTCCAGTATGAGTACTTACATTTGACTACATGCTAAGCAGTGATTACTTAAAATCATATTAGTGCAGACTTTGTTTTAGTTTTATTCACCTTTCTGATTGTAGGTGAATAAAACTAAATTCTACAACATGATCCTGACTTGTAAATGTTAACATTAAACTGGAAGCTACACAATGTTTTTTTTTTCTGAATATATTTTTTAGCAGTTATAGATGTCGTATGTCCTAGTTATAGAAGATATTCTCTTCTAAAGTGTTCTGAGAATTTTGCCCAAGTGGTAGCTTGAGTGGTGGTAGCAGCTTCTTTTTTACAGCAGTTTAATGAGACTAATGCATCAAACACTCTGTAGTGTATTGATTTTCTTGTTTGTTTTTTCTAGATACAGCTGGCTTTATACAAAAGAGCTGATTTCAAAAGGTCAATCAAAATCAATTGTAGCTTTTGTGTTTAAAAACCATAGTACTGCTTTTAACTGACTGATTTAAGTATAGAACTTCACATTAATACCAGTCTTTGTTGTCATCATTTATCTGACCAAAACCATTAAACATCTCAAAACAACTGAAATTCTCATCATGCCTGCCTCTAGTGTTTGGAGGTCATTGTAATTTTGAGGTAAAGTATTGGAAAACGGGTACGAGTACACAAGGGCAGTATCAGACCTGTTATTCATCACTGGTATTGGCATCGGTGCATCCTTAGTTGTTCATCTGTCTGTCTTCTTGTATCTGTCCCAGTACTGGAAATTGTTTTATTCACAGAATAAATAAATGTGAAGAGACTTGAAAAAAATGGCAGACCAACTGACAGTTTGTTTAACATTTGATCTGATGGATACCACCAACAAACATGGATCTCAAATGAAACAGCACAGCCACAAATGATCCCAAACACGACAACTTTTCAACTTGTACTTATAATGGCCATGGAAACAAAGAGTGTGCAGTGGTTGGTGTTAAAACAGAATGCATTTGTATTATTTAAGAAAAAACACATACTCCTATGCTGTTGAATAAACAGCTGAAGCTTCACAGTGGGACAGACTTGGATGGGTGATCAGATTGACAGGAGGCAGGACAAAAGAGTCGGTGTGAAAGACTCAAGTAGCAAACAGAACGATATGTCTGGAAGGACATATAGGAGAGCGCACTATAACCTCCAAAAGTCTTATTTATTTGAGTGGCGGATATTCTGCAGCCAACAGAAGCGTCGCAGCATTTAACCAGCAGGGAGGAAGGGAAGAGCTCAGTCTGACTGGGGAATGAAAGGCCTGGATCTGCACTAGGAAAAAACAGCCACCCCATTAAACAGAGATTCAGTGAAATGGAATAGGATCAACTGAAAAGATATCTGCAGTGCTGCTAATTTCATGAACTTGTCTTGAACCATGAACAGTATAAATATAAGCATCATTAATTATTGGCTGATATGTAACTTTTAGGAATCAACCCACAACTGATCATGTACAGTTTTTAGGTACTTTGAGGGTTTCCATGCTAGTTTAAACATTAATCAACCACATTTTCCCTACAACTTAGCACTTGACACTGATTGGATATTGGATCTAAAAAACTAAACTAAACCATACAGAGTTAAACATTTTAACATTTTAAATAAATTCCATAACTTAAAAAGACTGACTTTTTTCATAGTGCTTTCTGTCTGCCTGTAAGATGAATAAGTAGATGCTCCTCAAATGGATCATCACTGCCTCCTTGTGGCAGCTCAGACTAGAGTCAAATGAGTTTCGGTGTTTATTATTTTACTCACCATAAAAATCCTAAAACATCAATAAAGACTGAAATGAGAATTCATAATTGTCAGATGTTGAAACACTTTCAATGCTGTTTTATGCCATCTTTATAAGACCAGCATCTCTGAGGTGAAAGTAACAACAAGGTCAAAATGGCTCCCTCTATGTGAAAACATAATTACCACCCCCTTGCTAAATTATGAATCAACTGTGATTAACAACATTTTTTGGAAAGCTGAGTTCAATTTCACTCACCACACCCAGGCCTGATTAGCACCAGACCTGTTGAATCAAGAAATAATTTAAATAGAAGTTGTCTGACAAAGTGAAGCAGCTAAAAGATCTGAAGAACAACACATCATGCTGCGATCCAGAGAAATTCAAAGACATTGAAGAAAGACATTTCTAAGACTTTGGGACTCCAGCAAACCAGTGAGAGCCATTATCAACAAATTGATAAAGCTTGGTGAACCTTCTCAGGAGTGGCCGGCCTACCAAAATTAAAGAACTGCAGGCCTCATATTCCTCAGTTAAGGGCAGTGTTGATATTTCAACAATAAGAAAGAGACTGGGAAAAAATGGCAGAAAGTTCCAAACCGTCTCATATTTGCCAAAAAAACATGCTGATTATTCCCAAAAGTTAAGACAAAAGTTGAACTATTTGGAAGGTGTGTGTCTGTCTGGTGTAAAACTAACACAGCATTTCATAAAAAGATCATCATATCAACAGTTAAACATGGAGGTGATAGTGTGATGGTCTGGAGCTGCTTTATAGCTTCAGGACCTGGATAACTTGTCATAATTGTTGAAGGCATGAATTCTCAGCTTGTGACCTGAAGCTCAAGCTCACTTGGGTTATGCAGCAGGACAAAAATCTGAAACACACCAACCACCTTAAAAAGGCTGTTGAATCACTGAAATCGTCATGTGGTTGAAGAGTGGGCCAGATTCCTCCACAGTGATGTAGAATACCCATTGCCAGTAATCGCAAACCCTTGATTGCAGTTGTTGCTGCCAAGGATGGCACAACCAGTGATCAGTGTACACAGTTATCAGTTACCAGTAGCAATTACCTTTTCACATAGTCCAGCTTTTTCCCTCTTAATAAATGAAATTATCATTTAAAAACTGTATTTTGTAGTTACTTGGATTATCTTTGTATAATATTAAATGTTTTTGTTTACCTGAATCATTTAAGTGTGACACATATACAAATAAATAAATACAAATAAAGGGACCAATACTTATTTGCTGCACAGTATGTGTTTGTGTTCCATGTTGGATTGTAATAAATGAAAAATGAAGCTGTCAGGTGCCAAGCTGCAATTGTTCTGGTTCTCTTTTGAAAATGACTCCAAGCTTATGAGCTCTAATCAGTAGATCCAATTAGATCTAATTTGGGTCTAAACGATTATATTTTTTGACTAAATTATATACCAACTTATTAGCTTAGCTGTTCTCTACTATAACAAACATGCACTGCTGCATTCACTCACTCATGCCACTCCTTTGCCACCACATGTAAAATTAGATCTGCTATGTCTTGCCAGAAAGAGAATAAAAACAAAGAAATAAAGTCTCCAAAGCAGCCCAGAGCTGGCTGTGTTGTCTGAGGAGAATCAGCATGCTGCAGCTGTTCTATGATTCTGTGGTGGACATTGTCATCTTCTATGCTGCGGTCTGCTACTATACTATTAATGATGCCCTATGATACAATAATAACAAGGATTATTTATGTCGTCACTGTTCATTGCATTCCATTACTGGTTAGTACAGACATATTTCGTCTTTAGATTTTATTTGTTCTTATTGAAGTTTTGTACCTGTGTCATTTGTATTTGTGTTATTGTGGTTCTTTTCTTTCCTTTTTGAACAGAGAGCAGCTGTAACAGGCAAAGCTTATTCCCTCTGGTATTAATATAGTTGTTTAATTCTTGATATATTACATCAATCAGACTAATCAATGCATACAGCTTTTTAAAACTTAGCTGACTTGGTGGCTGAGTAATAAACACACAAACTGTACAGCAAAAAGAAATTTGATTTTTATTCAACACTTTATTGAAGCAAGTTAATGGAAATGTGGGAGGAAACTGGAGCTCCCAGAGTTGACCCACTGTGCCACAATATGAGCAGCTTTGAGAGCTCCTGGGTAGGACTGTTCTACTACTACTGTTCTAGGACAAAAGGTAACCTACGTATATGTGGGGCAGAAGCTCTCCTTTCCATCATGTTGAGAAGAGACTGGGCCACTGTGACAAAAAGATGTCTTCCTACAGATGTATTGTAGAAGTCCCCAGAAACTACAGTGTAATATAATATAATAAACTGCTACAAATTCAACATTATACAAAATATCCACAAGTCTGAATTAGCTTCACAGTCCAACTCTTGTAGTTTCTTCCAGAAGGGTCATCATGTCCAACAGTGAATCCTCCAAGGCTCGGCTCAGTCGTGTTGGGTTTTTTTCTTTGCAGGTATTGGAAGCTTCTAAAGAGGACACTCTACAGTCGATGTAGTTGTCCCTTATACTGTAGCTAACGTCGTATGTCCCAGGATACTCAAGACAAGCACATGTCATACACCCAGTCTTAGATGATAACTTAGGAAGAGGAACAAACAGGAGAATGTAATCATTAGTTTCATTTGTAGCACTTACATCTGAATGCATTGTAAACAGTCCTTTGGGACTAAATAAGCATTTTCAACAAGATATGGCCACCATGATAAACTTCTTATTATAACACTATAGCAAAATTTCTCATTTCATTTCATTCATTCCATTCATTCATTCCATTGTGCCAAAGGAAGTGAACTGTAGAATAGTAGAGTTTTTTGTTAAACATAAATAAAATGGATTACCTGACTTGTAGTGATTTGGAAGACTACAAGAGCTTTACTGAAGGAGGTGTCAGTGAAGATATCTGGTACCAAGATGTTTTCCTCAAAAGCCTGAGACATGAGACCTAAAAAATGTTCTCCTTCCACTTGGCCACTCAACACCTGCCAGAATGGAGACAATTTAATTTTATTTGTAATATCATAGTTTATTATTCATTTTATTAATTAAATAAATATTAATTAAATGTTCCCTGTGGAGCCTTCTCATATCTAAAGTTATCCCTATTACAACTCATCGTATGTACAGTTTTAAGTCTTATTGAGGTCTAATATACATTTCATTCATCATCCTCCTAGAACATTTGTAAGGTTGATTGTAAGGTTGAGCCCTGTATTTTCAACCGATCTCCATAGTGGTATTAGTCTTAAAAAAAGGAACCGTGAAGTGGTTCTGCAAATGACAAAGGGGTTGTTTAGGGAGATGTGTGAAGAAGGACTCGGTTCACACTTGCTTGTTAGGATGTCTTTCTTTTGTAAACGTGGTCAAAGTGTGTCTTTCCCACCATGAGAGTACTTACACAAGTGTTTACATGGCTTTCACAAGCTTCTAACCCTAAAATTGTCCAAGTGTGAATTGGCAAATCCACTGTTTAGTACTTGGACAAAGAATTGGGCCAAGGTCAGGTACGTCATGTTGAAGCAGAGATCTCTGCCATCACAGAATATACTATTCCCACTACCAGGCTTACTCTCCATAGATTCCTAGGCATGACTTGTTATTATGGCAGTTTCTGACGTAACTTTTCATCTGTTCAACTCCCGCCCTGACTCCACTTGCTCATAAATAATTCCTCCTAGAAATAATCTATTTAACGCCTGTATGTACCCCAACCCTGGTGGTCATGAAAATTGCCAAAAAATCCTTGGACACAACCATAACACCCTTGCCCATAGAAATTATGCCTGATTTTGACTGCGCCTGGTTTCAGGAAAAAAGGGCAATACATTTCTCAACTGGTTGTAGATACTGTATTCAGTGAAATGTGGATGTAAAGTATAACCTTTTAGGACATTTAGTGGAACCCATGCTTCCCTATTTAACACATCACAAATCCAGTTTGATCTTTTTCTACTTCTTGAAAAAACAAGTTAAAAATACAACATCTGGACCAAAAATATTGAGTAAATACGATAATAAGATGTAGGGCATATATTAAAAAACAAACAATGAACGTATACAACTAAACAGTAAAGTTGAGGGATAACCTTTTATATATCAAATGACAGCTTTACACTTATAATAATCTTTTTCTTCTGTATATGAAAGAAGTGAGTTGTGCAATGAAACATACTCACCATGTCAGTGCGTTTTCTGTGTTCTTTTATAGCTTTCTCCAGTAAATCAACCTTCTCTATGTTCTGTATAAAAGAGGATGGAGACAAAACTTTTTATAGCTCATCACTGGTAGTCTTTAGCCTTTAGTGTTCATTTGTATGAACTGAAGGCAGTTTAGTTGTCTACACATTCTTCCTGTGCCAAATACTGAGCTAAGATAAAACTGATTTAGAACTGAACTATTATGCACAGTGTCTTAAATATTGTTATTTACTAAACCATATGTGGTTTCACTACTATGAAGAACATTCAAACATTGAATAACCAGCTCATTACAAAGTGAGCTGCATTATAAGCTTGGTTCAGACCTGTTTTTCTGGATCATCAAAGGCCTCAGCAAAGGAAAGTGAGGAAGTTGAGTTTGAAAGGATCATAGCTAGACGACCCAGTCTGAATGTACGCAGAGAGGCAGGTTCCATCGATGCGCAGCTCTTCTTGTACACCCTGATAAAAGAAAGGAGTAAGTGCTTACAAGCAAACTTACAGACTTGTATAACCTAAAGTAGCAGTTGCACTAGTTTATTTTGATGAACTGTATTCATAAAAAATACAAAACCTTGATCTCATACAGCCGACTTTGCAGCACCTCACCTGTAGTAGGCCAGCTGGATGGCCACCTGTAGGAAAGCATCAGGACTCATCTTATGGGCCTTTATGGCATTTTTTCCAAAGTGGTTAAAAACAGTAACTGTCATATCTGTGTTTTTGACCATTCTGTGTTGGGAGGAATGAGAGAAATGTTGCTAAGTGAGACTGTTCTTGAGTATATGTTTGTATTAGAAGCATTACATTTACTTGATGACATGAAACACTGAAACAGGTGCTGGTTATGTTGTGGTTGTGTGTACTTCAAACAAAAAAAAGATATATATTGCAGATTGTAGTGGCAAGTGGATGAAATTGAGTTTGTCCTTTGACTGACTCTGATGCTTTGGTTTGGTTATGGTGATTTCTTTTTTTCTGTTTTATCTTTTTTTAATTAGCAGTGTTGTGGTAGTTTGTACAAAGCCTGGCTGTATACATTTAAAGGTTCCAGATATAATATAATAATATTAATGAACTATGTTGTTTTCCAACCATGGTGCCCTATCCACTGCTGATTACCTGGATCAAATGCGTTTAGCCAATAAGATAATAAGTGCAACAATGGCTGGACAGCAGGACAGCAGGACAGCAGGACAGTGGCCCTGGAGGACCAGGACTGGCATCTCTGTCTTAAAGTTTTAAACTCTTAAGTCACATCTAAAACCCATTGTAGTCTGCACTTATTAAATGTAAAGATCAACTCACTTCCACAACATGTACACACCTTGGTATCACTGTGGTATCTATTGGTATCTATAGCTCAGCATAAATAACTTCTCACATGTCCACATGCTGTTTGGCCTCCTCAATATCCTGTTTGATCTCAGGTGTGATGTTGAAGTGGAGTTTCTGGGGCATAGGCAGTTGTTCCTTGGGAGCCTGCATCATAGGTGGCGTTTCCCTGTTTGTATACAAAATGGAAAAGACATCATACATGGGATGGAATAATATGGATTTTAATGACCCAGACTGGGTAAAGCCCAGTAGCACCTTTAACACTGCCACTTCAAGGCAGTTTCACAGCACCAATGCTGTACCGTATGAAAGCTACCAAAGAGGCGTGTTGGACCCACCTTCAACCCGCCACCAGAGAGAGAGGCGCAACAGTGGTGAGGCAGGTTTGCCACAACTACAGTTTAAGAGTGTAGGTAGTGTCCGGTGTTGGGCTGTTCTATCAGGAAACTGTCCCACAAACCCAGAGGAAAAAGCATTTATGACATGATTTCAACTGCAGTTGAAGTGCAGTTCTCATACAGTGCATCAACTGTTATTAGAGTTCAAATCATGTCTTAAATGTGCAAAACTGGTAAAAAGCACATCATATTCAACCTCCAGTAATGTTTTGAAGGTAATCTAGATCTGATGTGTGTGTTATATGTCACATTAAACTTCACGCCACTGGTACCTGTGAAACGCACAATGGAGCATTGCTATGGTGGCTTTTTATAAATGGGCAAGGCACATTGAAGCATGTGGCCACTTTCTCACAATAAGGTGGCATGCCAGTATAAAAAAGGTTTGTGACTGAACAAAGGTAGGAATCCCACCTGTCCATGCATATTAGCAGTATGCTGTAATTTCAAAGTTATGTGATAACAATAACAGGAAGTCAAAACACCCACAGTCCTGTGCAAAAGTCTTAGGTCACCATCGGGTTTGTTGTTTCGGCAATGCTACTATTATTATTATTTTTTAAAAATATATATATTTCTTAGTCTCTTAATTAGAACTTATACAATTATACAAGAATAAGACTTTTGTACTGTACATTTTACAGATGCTCTTTTATTTTGTCTACTCACGTGTTAGCATCAGCATAGTCACAAATCGCCGTAAACACTGTACCATCAGCAAAGGTATGTCCACAGTTTATACCTCGTGTCCCGTCTTCTCCAATAATTATCTGACAAAAAGATCAGACACGCAAAGCAAGTATAAGCATTATTTGCCAACTCCTCGTGGGTTTTTACTGTATGTATGATTGATTTTTGACAATTTTTTTGTTAAGTGTGCACTAATAGAGTAGTAGGGGAGAGAAGGTCATTATATAGTTATGAGTCCTGGTAGCTGAATGATGACAGCAAAGGTCACATATTCACAACACCGCAGATCTGACTGTTGATCATGGTTACATGTGATGACATGGACAAAGACAGTGAAGACTGAAAACAAGCAGATATAAAACTTAAAAATAAAAAAATGAATTGATAAAAAATGCTTTACAAATCTTTAAAAAGAAGAAATGAATTCAACACATTTGATAGAGAACTAACTTTGCTCGTTCTTATTCCGCTGCATCACAAAGGAGGCTTTCTTGTGTTGACACTGTGTGTTGTAACAAGACTTATCCAGGAAGCACTTATTTAATATTTTATCTTAACATAACCATAAAGATGTTGTGCCTAACCTTAACCCAGTTGTCCTGTTCATAAAGTCAGATAAATCCTGATGTTCTCACCCTGTAACTGATTGTTTTGACGAGGGATCTGACAAGCGGCCGCCATCATTTTCATGGCGTAAAGAAGTGACTTGAAAAGGTACATTTAGCATTACTATTGAGATGAAGAGCAGGAAGTGTCATCATGTGATGCTGTGGGATGAGAATGTGTTGGTCACTGATCTCTCCTTGGAATACTGAACAAGTAAACGTCAAACATCTGATTAGTGTTTGAATTCTGCTTTTGAGTCTTCCAAGTTCAGAACATCACATTTTTAGATTAAGATTTTTAGCCCTGCAGGACTGCTTCAGTGTCATGAAGGATTATGGTGAGGACGTCGAAGGTCCCACTCTGAGTCTCAGACTACATGGGCTTCTGTGAGGACAGTGTTGTTCCCTGACACTAAGCCATGAATAAACAGGGACATCAAGTGTCTCCTGAACAGGAAGAAGATGGCAGCTCTTCAACCTCTTAATGATGGTAAAAAAGGTCCTAAAGTATGAAAGACTTCCTGTATTCCACCTTTAAACAAAAGAAGCTATCCTAGTAATCTGGTAGTAGTAGTAGTTATTGAAGACATTAGAGAGGCTGACACCTGGGACCTCAGGTGCTGCAGAACCAGACTATAGATACTACTATTATCTATCTTAGATCAGTGCATTTATATAGCGAGAGAAAAAGAAAAATATTTTCTGTACTAAAACCTGTCTTCTAACTGCTGGATTCTTGCTTAGTGTTTGTCTGTATTTTCCTGATTCCCAGTTAGTTCATGTGTAATTCATATCACCTGCAAGCCTTTATCAAACCAGCGGTTTCCACTGTACCACTGGCTGCCTCCTCCATGCAACATCTGGAGAAAACCACTCCTGCGATACATCATCTCATCAGACACTGGGGGCATCGCTCCATCCAAACACAGTGTGAAGATGCTGCTTTCAATAGCTGATAGTGATTCTTTGTTGGTCTCATCTAAACACAATGGTGACATTACACAGGGAAAAACAGGATATTAGACAACTGCAACAGTACTTTAACATGACCTACTTACAATAAAAATTTAAAACGTATAATAACTTCAGAGTTTGGTGGCTTGCTTAACAAGCAGTGGTGGCCTAAAGGTTATTGAAGCAAGCTTTTCAGTTGTTCCATCCCAGGATAAAATTTCGGTGGATAAGTGAAAAATCTAAATATTCAGAAGGCACCAGGCACCAGACATACAAAGCAGTTTATTCCTTCTGTGACCTGTTCATTTTGTCCCTGTTCTCTCTATGAGGAATTAGATCAGTGGTTTTTACATGAAAACAGAGTTGTGCTCACCCTGCATGAGGCTGATGTAGGTTTTATTCCACAGGTCACGTTGCTGGGTGGTGAGGATGCCGACAGGCTCTGTGTTGGTCTGCAGTGAGGAGTTGCAGATCCTCTCCAGCTGAACACAGAGCTGATCAACTGTCAGCAGGGTCCCATCTCTGTTGTACACGTCCAGAGCAAAGAACTGAAAACAAAGGAAGGAAAAACGGGATTGAGAACTGGATAAAGTCAAAGGGTCAAAGACACTAAGTGGACATCTAGTCCCAGATTGGAAATTACTACGATAATTTAATTAATGACAATATGTAATTAATCAAACTAATAAAATAAATAAATTCCACTCTAATTCCAAATTACCAGACTGTTCTTTTTTCTTTCTTTAGTAACAGCATAACCTAAAGGAAGTTTTTATTGTTTCATGCAAAATGAGGCTGGTGGAGTAGAGATATAACATGTAATGTGACAAGAATTGGTGCTCCTCCATGCATATGATGATGACCCACAACTGTACACAACAATGTCACCACATGTCTACAGTCACTGAAGACATGTGTTGAAGATGCTAAATTTCTAGCTCCAGGGGAGCTAGAGCTTGAACACAGATGTTTCACACAGATGTTTCCTCACCTGACCGTTGTGTACTACAGAGATGTGTTTGGGTGGATTAGAGCTCTTGGCGAGGAACAACAATGTGTCTTCCTTCGGACCAGGGATACGACAGGATGAGAACACTTGCTCGTACTGCTTCATACACAGCAGCTTCCCTCTCATATACTCAACTGGTAGTGTGTCACTGCAAAACATATTAATATTACACACTAATTCAGCATCTACTTAATCGGCATCATTTATGGCTTTGGATATTGATGTCCCATATTCATATGAACCATATTCACTTGCGTTGAAGGTTTAAGACTACTTTCATTAGTAAAATGTCACCTCCATGTTTGACTGAAGTTTGACCTCTTTATGAGGCCCACACTAATTATGAGATACTTTAAACATCTTCAGATGTACTGTTTGTTGAACACATAATATTTTAAAGAAGGTCTGAATAAAAAACAAACTCTTACAAATGGCATCCAAAGACCCACTGTATGCCATTTGTAAGAGTTTGTTTTCATTGTGACCCATTGCTGAGTACATCAGTAGTTGCTTTCTTTTTCATGACATTTCAAATTGTTGTATTAGCTGTGCATTCTTGCAATGCTTTTCATTGAGTCTCCATCTTTTATTGGTTACACAATGGCTTGCTTTTTACCATAGACAGTTATATTGTCTCTGTATTGATTTAGCCTTTATTGACAACAAATGGAGTCTTCTAAAAAAACTAAAATAGTCATATAAAGTGGATAAGCAGAAACCTCTGTCAGTCACTTGTTCCAGTACTCACTCAAAATATGGGTGCCATGTTCTATGCTGTTTAAAATATCAAGGTGTAAATACCATAAAAAAAAGCTGAAATCCAAAACTTTTGTATGCAACTTTTGATTCTTAATTTAGTTGCAAAACAACTAAATTACTCTTGTAGTTTCGATTCTATATGGAGGCAATTCTGTAACATATCAAACAGTGGTTGTACACTACGGAATTAGCAAAATACAAAACTGATCCAAACCAAAAATGTACAGGCCAGCATTTTAAACGTCTGACTAATTTTGTGTAACTGTTTCATGTGGTATAAAATTTCTGTAGGTTAACAAAGCAGTTAACATATCACATATTGTACTATCATATATATGATTACACTGGGTAAGTCACAACTCACACAGAAGACAGAAATTCTTAAAACATTTCTCAAAAAAAAGAATATTTGATTTCAGTACTCACTTGTCAACCATTGTCTTTATATCCAATACACTTGCTGTGAATTCAGCAGCACACCTAAACATGAAGAACATGAGTCAGCCACTCAAAACCCCAAATCTGATGTGTCAGTCCAAGATGTTTGTCAGGATTTTATTTTCTGTGTGTGAGTCTGTAGAAATATACCTTGAGAGCCACAGTGGTCTTTATATGATTACAGTATATACAATCATGTGCAAAAACATGATAATGTGTAAAAAACATAATAAAAATCATCTGGCCTAAAGAGGTTTTTATGTTAGGTAAATTCAACCTCAGATGAACAACAGGTGACTTTTTTTTACCATTCATCTGACATGGTCCGAGCCTGGGTGTGCTGATTAATGGGTTCAAAAACCAGCTCTATGTACACTGAAAATTATTGGTGTTGAAGGAACTGGAGCAAGAAGGTGGAGCAGTACCAACTACATTAGTTGCCTTCACACACACACCCCTGGCTCTGGATACAAACTCCCAGGGCTGGACTCTCTAATTTTCTGTGTAATTTTGTAAAGAATGCTAACAGGAAATATGTATTTGTTACTGGTTTACTTAGGTTTAAGGGATAATGTTTGCAGAAATGTTTAGGATAATTACAGCGTGTGCATTTACCTTATTTGTCCCTGCTTGTCTCTGATGTCCTTTCTCTTACAAAGAATCCCAAAATTTGTACGAATCACCAAAGGCCATCGTTTGACTGTATATATAAACTTCACATAATCATCTGTCAGCTGCAAAACATTACAAATAAGTGATACAAATACAGACAGAAAGTTTAAGAACATACTTTATACACACTCACCGTCTACTTTATTAGGTAAACCTGTTTTATTGCTCGTTAACACAAATAGCCAATCACATGGCAGCAACTCAATGCATTTAGGCATATAGATATGGTAAAGACAGCTTGCTGTAGTTCAAACCAAGCATCAGAATGGGGAAGAAAGAGGATTTATGTAACTTTGAACGTGGCATGGTTGTTGGTGCTAGATAGGCTGGTATGAGTACTTCAGGAACTGCTGATCTTCTGGGATTTTCAGGTACAAACCTGAAACCTAAACTAGTGTTTATAGAGTATGGTTCAAAAAAGAGGAAATATCCAGTGAGTGTCAGTTGTGTGTACAGAAATGCCTTGTCAGAGCAGAATGACTAGTACAGGATCATAGAAAGGCAACAGTGACTCAAATAACCACTGTTTACAACCAAGCTAACCTTAGCACCTTAGTCTATTTGCCACAGCCTGCCTGAGTATTGTTGCTGACCATGTACATCCCTTATTGACCACAGACCACAGCCATCTTCTGATGGCTACTTCCAGCCAATCCAATACAGGACGTTTGGAATGTGGTGGATCGGGGAGATTTGCACTATGGATGTATAGCAGACAAATCTGCAGCTTCTGTGTGATGCTATCATGCCAATATGGACCAACATCTCTGAGGAATGTTTCCAACACCTTGTTGAATCTATGCAACGAAGAATTAAAGCAGTTCTGAAGGCAAAAGGGGATCCAACCTGGTACTAACAAGGTGTACCTAATAAAGTGGCTGATGAGTGAATATACTGTAACACATGTGAATGCATCTATTTATCTTTATAGTTTTGTTTCCTTTTAGCTTGGTGGTCCTAAACAGTGTAATATGTAATATACATATATGTAATATTAACTCATTTATTGTCCCAGTAAATGTTTCAGTAACTGGTGAAGTTGTTGAACTCACCCAGTTCTCAGTGTTGCTTGCTCTTCTCTCCAGGCCTCTCTGGAGTCTCTCTCCAACCCCTCCTGGTTTCAGAAACTCTTCCACCAGCTTTCTTGTGTGGTTCCACTGCTCAGGTTCTAAAAATGTTTCCAGGATGCTGAGGTAGAGCTCACAGGTCTGCTTCAGAGGAGGGACAGGCATTTTGGGCAGCGGATTCTGATGAGGCAAATGTCCATCAACCAGAGTTATTGATACAGATCTCACCAAGTGAAATGATTTCAGCAAGCCACAGGATTTCAGTGCAGTTTGATTACATCTTACTTCTTCTTAAGTATAGATAGTCCACAAACTCATACCATGCAAATGATGTTTTGATGACAATAAAGATATTTATTTTATTTCAAAAAGGAATTATGGATTAGACTGTGTATTATTTTGTTCACCAAAATGTTTGTGCAAAGTGCAAAAAAGTATTACTACTTAATATTCTATTCAGTTACAGCTATTTTGTTTTTATTCACTTTTTGATTGACCTGTGCCAGATGTAATCAATTTTAAAAGGAAAACAAATAATATGAATGGTACTTAGTTTCCCAATACATTCATTTGTCTTTAGAACTTGTCATTACTTGCCACTTACTGGTCACTAAAAATGTCCAGCTCAGCTGAATTTCTTGGTTTGAAAATCTGGCCCAAATGAATTGTAATGTAATTGAATAGCCCTGCTGTAAAGTATATACATCTTAACCAGTAGTTAGCAGTAGCCGGCAGATGTAACTGAAGATTGGTCACTTACCAGACTCAGCATTGTGTTCCCAAAGAAACTCCCTCAGACTCTGTTTAAATGAGATTTAGGGATAAACTGCAGATGGGTTATGTCCAAGAAAGAAAAAACACCTAGTGTATGAGAGGTCTTGGTGACCACTGCTTTCCTTCCAGCACTCAGACACATAAGCTGAAAAAAGGCCAGTTAAGGCTTTTGGACTGTAGGGATGTCACAAAATGTTAAACAGAGCAAAGCAAATTTATCTTTCTGCACTTAATTTTACTGTCTGTTTATTTAAGCAACAACACAAACTGTCCTTATATAAACACCAAAGGCAACATAAATTCAAACCACACATCAAACCTGTCAATGTCTGTGACAGTTGGGATGACCTGCCACCTTTAACCAGCAGGCTTTTTAAAATATGCCCTGATCTACACCGGTACTGTTCCTCTGGATCAGCCTCTAGATCAATATAGTACAATAATTCAGTCTTTTAGTTTGGGTGTTTTGCTAAACTTTCACATGACAGTCATTTATATTTCCTTTATATTTACTGTGGCTGTTGTGGCTTTGGTTATATGCACAGTTGACCCCAAGGCTTTCGGAACCCCAAGCAGGACATGACTCAGCATTAGCGTTTGCACACTTGCCTGGAGAAAATAAACTCTGCTGCTAGGCAAGTGGAATGCATCATGCATTTGTTTAATGATTAACTAAAAAATAAAACAAGGCTAGACAATGCAACTGTTTTAGTCACATTTGTAACCACTTCTGTCTAATAACACTCTGTCTAAAAGAGAAGTAGCAGAGAGCTGTACTTGAGTTGACATCATCTATACTTATTACTGTACACACAATAAAATCAAAGGCAATAAGGGATATTTATCAAAACACCAGTTAAACCATCATAAACTACAGAAAAGCTATAATTTTAGTTCCATCCTTCCACCATCCACTAGGCCTTATACATTAACCACACATGATATTGACTGATTTCCATGTTCTAAATTCTTTTAGAACTTTACCCAGTGATAAATGCAAAGAAATTGTAATTTTTTAAATTTAGAAATTTTTTTT
>OMLM01018614.1:0-13333 GCA_900302695.1 Helostoma temminkii | reverse complement strand
ATCAATTTAGTGTGAAACAGATCCTAAATATTTATTTACTAATGCACAATTACTTTTTAATTGAAATGTAATATGCCAAATCTCAATTAAAGGGCATCGCCACAAGTATACCACCAATAGCTTTTTGAATTCTTTGTGTGCGTAAAGACATATTGGTGGTGTCTCAGGTTGCCTCATGCAGCAACAAGATAATGTCAGGAGAGTGATGTCACTCTATTTCTCCAAATACAAAAAAAACAACAAAGAAAACACTTCGTCTCATACAGGTTTTAAAGTTGGGTGTTACATAATAATGATCAACTTTCTTGTCTGCAGAAAAAATAGAAATGAATCTTCACGTGACTCTGATTCTTCTGTTGTCTGGTAAGTTCATAATCTCATTTAAATAAGTTTAATTTACATAATTTTATGGATGAAATGTGTTTTGTTTTTTTCAAACTACTGAACAAACAAAAAAGACATGCATTCACTGTGCAGAGATTTTTGGATTATATAAAATTATTATGATTATTGACAAGTGATTTCACTAATTAAAAATGGAAAATTTTACCTCCTTGACACAAAAGACACGTTGAGAATTTTGTCATCTGTACGTACAGTATATTAATCTGACAAACTAAACTTCTGAATACCAAAACAAAAACCTTGCAAAATCATTAATGTCTCCAAGAGGAATCCAGAAATAGTTATTGCCTGTTGTGATGCCACTAGCATGGTTATTAGTCTAATTCTGTCAAGCCCTTAAATAACAATTTTAATTGCAATCAGTGTGTAAAATCAAACCTTATGTTTGTAATAGTGTTACTTTGTCCAATTATCTTTCACTCTCTGAAAATAGGGGCTGTATAAAAATGGCTGTAATACCTGAACAGCTGCTTGGATTAATTCTATGATTTGACTATGTCACATTCGAAATCCTTTAAATTGTGCAACTGTCTTTACGTGTGCAAGTTGGTAAATGTTTCAACGCAATTCTAACTATACTCTTTATCAACAACTCACAGGATTGAGCCTCAACACCTGCTCTCCGTTCCCCCTACGTACATACTACTATATAAACTTGAAAATGAGCTGGACCGATGCTCAGCCTTACTGCAGAATGAACTACAATGACCTGGCTACCTTTGAAACTATGACAGACATAAGCATGCTACAGCCTGGTTTTTCCTATAGCTGCGCTTGGATAGGTCTGAATGATGACCCAAATTCATGGAAAGTCAACATGGGCAACGCTTCCAACTCCTGGAGATGGTCAGCAACTGGTGAAACAAGCAAAACTGGTTATCAGAACTGGGATACCATAGCTGGTGATCCAAATAGCGGAGGTGCCAATGAAAACTGTGTGATAATGGGTGTTAATGGAGTGTGGCATGATGTGTCCTGTCAAACTCTCGTGATTTTCGTTTGTTACAAAGGCAAGTCTTGAGTTTATGATTTTCACTGTTGGTTAAAATGCCAAAGAGCAACTCATATGATAATGAGCATTAATTCAGTTTTCACTGGTGACAAGTCAAATGAAATGGTGAATGTGAAATTTGTTGGTGTGTGTTAGTGGAGAAACAGGCTTCAACACACCGATACTCCCTGTAGCCCAGGATTGTATATAAAGTCTGTCAGAGTGAGACATCTTGTCCAGTAAAACCTTTAACTGATCTTACATTAGCGTCAGAATCTCCATTCAAATGTTCACATATCAATAAATCAGGATTGAAAAGGAAGCCTTTTCAGAAAATAAGGTGTGCCAAAGTCAGTATGCTGTTAATATATTATTATGGGCAATACAGTAGTATTCTTCTGTTATATATATATATATATATAAAGTATGAGAGCACATCACATTATCAGTAAATTAAAAGGAGGTTTGTACTCTGGGTATGCCGCAGCAGCACTGTTGCTATGCACAAGCACCTTAAGAGAAACACAGTGGCATTACTCTGGATGATGAACCATCAAAATTACAGCGGTCAAAACACTAACATTTTAGAAAATTCAAGAAACATTTAAGAAAACACATTTCACATCCAAACCACCCAAACAATGAATGTGTGTTGTAGTTTCGGTCTCAGTTTCTTTCCCTTACACCCTCAGTGTGGACCCATAAGCTGCTCAGTGGCTACTGGAAGCCCCAGAAGAATAGTGTCGTCTGGGGAACCACATGTGTTGTCTCTAGCATTTTGAATTAAATTTGAACAAAAATCTGGTGACAGAGTGGAAGTATGTACTGCTGCAAGTTTCAGCTGATGAGTTTTACTAGAGAGGATGGTTTTATTCTGTTCCCCTTTTTGCCTCATGACATAGAGAAGACAGGAATAATTTAAACAGTTGGTGCATTTCTTTTGTCTGTTGCAGTCACAAACCAAAGTCAGAAAATCTACGTGCTCATCTCCAGTTCGATGACATGGAATTCTGCACAAACGTACTGCAGACAATACTACACAGATTTACCAACAATCGAGGACAGTGCAGAAAATACTGCGGTCTACTCTGTGCTACCAAGGAATGCTCTAGCCTGGATTGGTCTGTACAGAGTACCATGGACTTGGTCAGACAAGTCTCAAAGCCCCTTCCGACGCTGGAGAAGTAGCCAACCAGATAATTCTAATGGTCACGAATACTGTACATTAGAGTCTTCTTCACATGAATGGGATGATGCAGACTGTGCAATATTGTGTCCTTTCGTCTGTCATCGAGGTAATTTTCAATGACAGATAATTTAGCAGTTTATTGATAAAATTCTTTGTTCTGTTACTGCATTTTATGCATTCTACTGTACTGTTTAGTTTCAAAACTGAAGTCCGTGGTGAGGATGAAGATTGAGACGGGCAGTGACATAACCAATGTAGCTATTAAGGCCCAGATACTTCAGCAGGTAAAATTATTTCTAACCCTTTTTCTGCTGGTGTTTAATGACAGGGGAAGAAAACTATAGCACGAAACTCAATAGGGTTTTTATTCTTCCTCAGGTAGGTGCAGTGCTGAGAAATCATGGATGGACTGACTTCATTCTGCAATGGAAGATCCAGGCCAGAGAGAAGGAGAATGAATTTAAAGATCCTCTGTATAATTAATTTTATATGGGATTTTTTTCTGCGAATGCCAATAGCAACCTGCATGTTTTCAATGGCTGGACATGTTTTACCATAATATTGTCTTTTAATATGCAGTTTCTTCAAAATTACTTTTTCATCGTACTTACACCTGCACCAAAACAAAGTCCTTGCACTATGTAATACTTGGTTAATAAAGTTTTTAAGGTGCTGACTTTTCTGTAATCAGTTTTGTAAAAATTACTTTTGTTAAAGATAAATTCGAGACCTGTTTTAAGGCTAATAGCCATTTTGGAAAGTATTGACAATCCATCACATATTTTATTTATCAGAAATTGATTTAAAATATTCTACTTCTCCCATATTTCACCAGTGTACATTCAATTAAATTTATTTATATAGTGCCAAGTCATTTCAATGCACACCACATATTAAGAACAAAACCTTACAAATCTCCCATCAGTAAGCACTGGGCAACAGAACAACCTCCAGCAGAACCAGGTTAAAGGTGGGCGTTCCTCTGCCTTGACCAGTTGCGGTGAGTGAAAAGACATGAGGAGACGAGAAAAGAACAGCAGAACATTAACAACAAGGACAAAAACATAATCACGAGATTGCAGCAGATTCTTTTAATTCAGTTCTGTTTAGCATATGTAAACAAGGGGTGGGCAGTATTACAGTTCTTGGCTACATTGGTTGTTTTTGACTACTTTTGATTTTACCTTATATTTCACCTTAGAAATTGTTTACCATGCAAATGTTTGGTATCATTCTTTTCAGCACAAGCTCACCTGTGTGATGGTATAGTTACTTTTTGCATGTAGAGCGCAAAAATATTTGGGAAAATGCATCCCCAAATGTGCGTATTTTGCTTACTTACTGATCACATACTTATTTTACTTGGCATATCAACACCATTTTGTACAAGTATAGAGTGTGAAGCCCGTACTGTCAGCGCAGGTTAAAAGTGGGGCTAGACGGGGCTTCGTCTGGGTACTAGGTCATCTGGCGCATCTATTGACCCCACAGGGTTAAGGTATTTAAAAATAGCAATCGATATCCCTTCAATTACAATCATGAAATATAAAAATCAGCTATAGAACCACAAATACATAGATGTGGTGCGCAACCTGATGCAGGAACCGCTGGTCGCTGTAGAGAATTACAGTTCAGTCTTATGTGTATAATGTGTAATGCCAAGCATCACTGACCACATGATTTGCATTGATCACCATTATCCAGATTAGTATTTTTGTGGTGTAGATAATACTCTAGGCTCTAGTAGTGTGGGTTTCACACTACTAGAACACGCATTGCATTCACTAAAGAAAACTAAATCTGAGCTGATATCTCATAATTATGAAATAAAGTTAATCGTCACAAGGACAGGAAGACAAAGGTGCTGACTTTGCCTCACTTAATCTGCTTTTATTTCTTAATGGGGCTGAAACCTGAGATATTAATTTCACTGGGTAATGTGTATGGTGTAATAGTCTGTCAACACTGTGCAGGCATCTTAAGGTGCATCTAAACCAAGATGGGATGCTTTGTGTATATAAAGTAAAAAAACAAACCAAAGGGAAAATGCTGCTAGTTTACAAACCTGTCATATTATTCAGACTAGAGCAAACGCAGTCAGGTGTGAAAATGGTTTTAAGTAAATTAGCTAAAAATGTTTTCACGATAGTAACTTCTGTTTGAATATTATTAGGGTAAAAACTGTGCTTCAGTCCGTTTGTCCCTGCATTATGCGACCTGTAACGTCTGCCTGAAGGCAGTAGTTCAAACAAGGAATGACCTCTTTTATAATCTGTGCTTTTTCTGTGCTACACGGGAGCTGTGTGGGTTTTCCAGTGTGGGGAGAGGGCAGCTGATGATCTTTCCAGCAGTGTTGATGACCCTTTGGAGCACTTTCTTCTGAGCCACTGTACAGCTAGCATAACAGATTCTTATACAGTACGTTAGTATGCTTTCTATGGAGGCTCAGTAGAAGGAAACCAGCAGTCTTTGTGTGATGTTATTCTGAGTATCCTCAGGAAGTACAATCTCTGTTGGGCTTTTTTCAGCAGCTCAGAGGTGTTTGCACTCCAGGATAGGCTCTCCTCTATGTGAACTCCCAGAAAGCAGAAGTCTGCCACTCTTTCCACCCGATGATGCTTAGTGGTGGTATTTGTCTTTTTTCTCCTGTAGTCTATTATGAGGTCTTTGAAATGTTGAGGAGAAGCTTATTGGTTGAGCATCATGTTGACAGCTGCTCCACCTCATCTCTGTAGGCAGCCTCGTCCCTGGCAGCCTCAAGTATCTACTATTAAATGTATATTTAATAGTAGATACTCGATTTGGACAGAAAGCACAAAGTATGAGAGAAGAAGCACGACATGTTATAAAGGTTTGCAGGCAGATTCAAGAGACTCAGTCAGATTATAAACTAAGAATTTTGCAATAAGATCTTGTGACCTGTTTATCCTTTTATGCTGTTTTGATTTAATTAGTTCATAAACTGAGAATGGCTGTGTTATGCCAGATGGACCAAAAACCAAAAATGATTTGGCTTCTACTGTGATGATCAAGAAATTATTATAGCTTTTTAAATACAAAGATATTGGTTCCACATATTCAGATACAGGGATTCAGATATTGGGATTTTTGGACTGGGGGATTAAAATGGGCATTTCTCAACATTTTCTTTTTTTATAGACAAAATTATTCAAGAAAATAATCAGCACATTGATCAACAATGCAAATTCTTAGTTTTATCCATAACAAGACTTCCTTCTTAATTTTTTTTTAAAATAAGTACAGCAAATGACACCATATACACAGTACTACAGTAAATGGCCTGCACTATAATAGGACACCACCATGACCATGCTTTGCATATGAAAATAGAGGTATAGAACGCTTTACTTATATCCGACATCTATATTTTTGGAGGCTGAAGAGTTCAGAACTCAACATTTAGCAGCTGGATTTTACATTCTGGAAGCTGTGAGTTGTGAGTATGCCTTCATATTTCCACAGATTTGCTGACATGTTTAAATAGTAAATGCTATTTTTCAAATAATGCAAGTAAGGCAGGAAAATAAGCCCTGATCCAAACATTGTTTACTGTTTTGAGAAAAGAGGTGAGACATGACACACATAATTAACTATTAAGGTACTTTTTGTTTTTAAAGTCGTGTATACTCTATATAAAGATGGGACCTATCTTGTTGCTCTCAGCCTGCTGCCATATCTGTAACTACGACACATAGTCTGGTTGTGTTGCACTGTTAAATGCAGTAAGACATTTAATTTTATAAGGTGTTGTTTCTATATACAATATGTAGATTACATACTGTCATGACTTTAACAGTGCTGACATTATTTTATTTTCAACATATAGCAGGTCCAAACTACACACCTGAATAGTCCTTAATACAATGTCTTACTAATGTAAAGTGTAATAATAAAGATACTACACTATTTCTAACACAAATCAAATGTAAGCAATTTATGTTACAGACTGTATTAACTTCTTAATAGAATAAGAACAGTGATATTGAGAAACATGGCATCTAAGACTTATTGTTTTTTAAAAGGACCACCCTGAAGATTTTTAGGGGGAAGTGACTGTAAAATACTTTCGTCCATTACATTACAGATACTTTTTGTTGTCATGGACTTTCCTTCACAGTCAAGCTTAGTGTCATTTAAGTAATTTCATTTATAATAAAATGTGTATTAAATTTGCAAGACATGAAAAAGAGAAATATATTAATTATTATGTCTATTTTCTTTGTTTGCAGCAATGGCATAAATGGATCAGAAAGTGACTCCGTTTTTCCTCATCTTTGGTAAGATCAGGAGTGATATGTCGGAATTTCTATTATCATATTGGTGTAGAAGCCTATAAGACAAGAAAATATACTAGGTCATACTAGAATGAAGAATGATGCAAATCTCTGTGAACTTGCATGTCTCTCATGCATGATATGACATTTTGCATCTTAATATGTAAAATATAGTTTTTACATGACGGATGAGCACTCATGGTCAGACAACAGAAAGAAATCTGTAAATATTACGTGCTGTTTATTTTATGACCTATAAAAAAGAAGTTTGGGGGCCATAGTTTATCTATATCAAGAATAGAAAGGCTCTTGGCTATTAAAAGCATTTTCTGCCTAAGACTGTTACTAATAAACAAAGGGTGATCAAACTTCTGCACATGCCACAAGTAAAACAAAATATAGTTTTTACCATTTTTTTAAGTTCATTAAAAATAAAAGTATTATTTATGCACATCCATTAGCAAAAGGATTAATATTTGTATGTTTTGCAAACTGAAATATGTTTAGCCCTGTATTCATCTGATGTGCAGGTTATGAGGTGCAGATCAGCACTATATACTAAAATTTATGCTGACAAAAAAAAAAAAAAAAAAAATAATTCGAGTGCCTGATGAGTAGAGTGGCTGCAGCTGGGGACAACGAGGTGATGTGAGTGAATGTTGAGGAGGTGTGTCCAGAGCTGTCAGCAGGGAGTGGCCAGGGGAAAACAAACAGAAGAGGCACAGAAACAGAAACAAAACCAAAAGACCTAAACTCAAGACAGAACCCCTCCTTCAAGAGGTGACAGGCATGGGGCCAGAAGACCGCCAGAGAGCCTCCAAGACCTCTTCAGGGGCCAGGCATAGAACCAGGCAGAGAAATAGGTCAATTGACAGCGGCCAGACCCCTCGGGTTGCTGTCGGTGGAAACCCTCCGGAGGCAGGACTGAAGACCTTGTTGGATGTCTGCAACGTTCCAGCAGATGACAGAGGTGGATCTCGGTAGGAGGCCATCGGCCCAAACGAAAATCCTCTAGTAGGCAGGAAGGGACTGCAGAGGAAGCAGTGACGGGCTTGCCATCGAGCCTCCCAGCGAACCCGTCGTCCCACTTGAGATCAGGAATAGAAAAGAATGGTGAGGAATGGCGGGTCCGGTCCGTCGAGCTGCTGATGCAGGTGCCTGGTCTGATGCAGAAGTAGGGCCCAGTGCAGGTGCAGGAATTGTGGCTGTGACTGAGGCAGGAACAGGTGTGGGAGCTGTGGCTGAAGCAGCTGCTGGGTCTGCTAGGTGCAGAAGGCGAGGCAGGAGTCGGTTCAGGTGCTGAGGCAGAAGTTGGAGCTTACACAGATCTGGAAGGACCAAGGACCTGGGAGATCTGATGCTTCCTTTGAAACCCCTACAGGTAGAGGAGACCAGTAGCTCCCAAACACCTATCCCTGAAGGTAAGCTGGGTTACCATATAAGGAACTGGAATGGGAACTGGAGCCACAGGAGCGGGAACTGGAGCCGCAGGAGCGGGAACTGGAGCAGGTACTGCTGGAGCAGGAACGGATGCAGATGCAGGAGCTAGGTCTGGTACAGTAAGTGGCGCCAAACCTGGAGCTGGGTCCAGTGCTTTTAGCAATGTTGCGCATATGAAAGAAGGCAATCTTAGAGATATGTTTGATGTGATGGTCAAAAGACAGGAGAGGGTCAAAGGTAACTCCTAGGTTTATGGCAGTCAAGCTCTCAAGAAATCACACAGTTATTAAGTGTTATGGTTAACTGATCAAACTGGTGACGTGTTGGGGCGGACCGGTAACCAGCATTTCCGTTTTGTCTGACTTAAGAAGTAGAAAATTCTGTGACATCCAGCTTTTCAAAGCAGCCCAGCAAGACTCCAGTTTAGTAATTTCAGAAGGATCATCAGTCTTCACGGGGATGTAAGAGAAGCACAGATGTGGAATTGGAATCCATATTAGGCAACAGGCCATTTACTACTATGGTTTGTGCAGTTTCAGTAGAATGACAGCACTTGAGTCAAAACTGGAAAGGTTCAAAAAGTTACTGTTAGATAAATGAGTTGTGAGCTGTTTAGCTACTACCCTTTCCAGTATTTTGGAGAAGGATGGGAGATTAGAGACTGGCCGATAATTATTTAGTGATTCAGGATTAAGGTGTGGTTTCTTTAATAACGGTTTAACCACAGCAGCTTTAAAGCTTATGGGGATGATGCCAGTTGAAAGTGATAAGTTGACAATATTCAGCATGGTGGGCCAAAGATCTGTATATGTTGCAGCCGGTAGAGGACCTAATGCACAAGTTGTAGGTTTAGAAGCCATCACTAACTTAGATAGTGATTCAATTGAAATGGTGTCAAACTTTAATAAAACAGGGACTATCTGCTGCAGGTCACTTGCATGGGGTTCTGCAGTGAACCAGGGTACAGAGCGCCTTAATCTTTTTTTGGTGGTAAGGTGCAGCTTAATCCAGGAGACAAGATAAGACTGTATTCAAGTCACTAGTATAATTATCAACCGAATCTGTCATCAAGGTAGACTGTTTTACATTGAAATGCAATCCTTTTGGCATGATCTAAAAGAACAAATGAATAATTAATAGTTTAAAACTCTAGAAAATATGTCACAAACCAATACACACTTCATCCTGCAATTATTGCACAGCTCCCGTCTTGAATCCCCCAGTTGAGCAGATTTAGCAGCTTGACATACTGCATACTTCAGTTTTTAGCAGCATTCAAGGCAAGCATAAAAAAATCAATTAATCTATTTGTCCTTGTCCTTTGTCTAGTGTCCTGTATCTGCAACCTAATGGCAGCAGTTTAAACAAAGGATAATCAGGGTGAGATGGGTTTTACAGTATGTTCGTGACTTTTTTGAGACAGCGGGAACTGTACAGTTCTTCCAGGCAGGGGAGAAGGCAACAGTTGATTGTCTGAGCAGTGGTGATGACTCCCTGGAATGATTTATGTCTGCAGCTGGCAAACCAAACACACACAGAGTACTTCAGAATGCTCTCTACAGAGCAGCGGTAGAAGGCTACCAGCAGCTTTTCAGAGAGATGTTGTTTCTTGAGGAGTTTGAGGAAATGTTGCTGCATCCTCTGTGGATCTATTTGGCCTGTAAGCAAACTAATGTTTATCCAATGTTAATGGAAGGCAGGAAATTATGTGACTATGGACCAGCTTCTCAAGGCACTTCATAATGACTGTTAGTGCCACTGGTCTGTAGTCATTGAGGCTGGCGATGTTGGGCTTTTTAGGCAGAGGGACTATGAAGGAGAACTACAGGCAGAGAGGACCAGTGGACTGGAGTAAGGACCGGTTGAATATGTTGGTAAAGACACTGGCAAGCTGCTCTGCACATCAGGTCCAGCAGCTTTCTTTGGGGTTTACCGCCCCCACACCTCATGCTCCACCACAGTGGTGAAGCTGCTCCTGGTGGCTCAACCACGAATTGGGCAAAGGAGTGGTTAAGCTCCTCCACCAGCGAAATGTCCCTGTCAGTGAGCGTGAGGTTAGGTCTGTAGTTTGTGATGTCCTGGATCCCCTGCCACACCTTGGTATTACTGCTGAGGTGGTCCTCCGTCTTCCTGCTGTAGTCCAATTTGGCCCTTGACATGCTTCTCTTCAGGTTAGCTCTAGCAGCACTGTGTAGTGCCCCATCACCAGACCTGAGCGCAATGTTCCCTTTCCTGCAACAGGCACCGTATCTCGCTGGTCATCCAGGGTTTCTCGTTATGGTAAACCCAGATGCTTTTGTCCACAGTGACAGTGTCTGTGCAGTATTTGATGTAGCCCAGAACAGCTCTTGCATACTGATAGACCAGCTCTGGGTGGTCAAAAAGATCCCAGTTGTTTTTTTCAAAGCAGTCCTGCAGCTGCTGATGAGCACCTTCAGGCCAAGTTTTGACAGTCCTAGTTCTAGTAATCAGAGACTGTTTTCTGAATGACGTGTATGTTGGTGCTCGGAGCAGGGACATATGGTCTGACAGTCTGGAGGCTGTGGCAGACAGGGGGGTGGTGGACAAGATCAGTGCTATCCTGGACAATCCATCTCACCCTTTTTATGATGAACTGTGGCAGATGTTAAGTTCATACAGCCACACATTGATTCCACCAAAACGCAAGACAGAACGCTTCAGGTGGTCTTTTGTACCCACTGCCATAAGGCTGTACAACAAGCTGTGTGCATCTCAACAACAATACAAACACTTTTCATTCACAATATAGTTTTTTACTGTTTCATTTTTAGTTGTTTTTCATCCTTTTATAACAAGTGAATCTTTTGCTGTTGGGGATCATTAACATGTGAATTAAAGTTTATGGATCTGCCATGGACAGAGATGGTCACATTTAGCTCTGGTGCCCAAGTAAAAGACAGTTTTAGTGATGTCTTCAATATGCTTAATCAAAAGACAGGGCTAGATCAAATGTGACTTCAAGACTTGCTCACTGATCATTAAGATTGGCCAGCATCTCAGTTTAATCTAAATTTAGAAGCAAATTTTCAGATAACTTGAAAACCTGTGATTAGTTTTCTGGTCTCCGGCAGGTCTTTTAAAGAGCACAAGTTTCTCCAGTTAACTAGGCTGTGTGGTTTCATAAACCTTCTTGTTTTGATTGTAAGAGGTGCACATGAATCTTGGAGACCAGATAAAGCTGTGTGTCTATTCTTAAAATAAGTGAGACCAAAACTGAAATCAAATCAGAAATCACTATCCCACGAAATATAACCAAGTCAAGGATCTTGCCACTGCATTAAGCAAGGGCAACTGGTGTAAAAGTTGTTAGTTTATCTTCCAGGCAGATGTTTTTTGCATAAGAGCTTTAAATTAGTTGAAAGTGATATCACATTTAGATGTTAAAATGAAAATATAGCCTTAAGTTAAGGTTAATTGATTCATAGGTTAAATTAATTAACCACCTTGTTCAGATGAACACAGTCATCTTAATTGAGACAATTTTACATACAGCTGGAAGCTAAACATTGGATTTAATAATGATCTGGTAAATCCCAGATTACATGTGAAATGAGTCGTAATTGGCCGTCTTTGACCTGCACATGCGCGCTTGTAAAAAGCTGAAACCTGGTTACTTGTATATATGGCAGAAAAAATTGGAGTTCTCTGGGAGAAATCTACCTGAGGAAATCAGGTTTCTCTAATCTCTTACCCCAGTTACGGAAACCAGGTTTCATGTTTACATGACAGTTAAGAAATCAACTTACTTGAGAAAGCTAAAAGTAACCTTTTTTACATTTCGATAGTAAATGGCATCAGAAGTTGTAACTGGTGTCATATATAAAGAAGAAGAAGAAAGAGAAGGAAAAGAAAGAAAAATATTGGTAATATTTGGCTAAGTCAGTGTATCTTAATTCATGCTGGATGAACTTAAAATTATCAATAGTACAGCAAAATTTTTACCTTAATGGCCAAGTTTTTACAGTGACACAAATTTTGTGTTTTGCATATTTTGCTGCTTCAGTCCCCTCTGTGTTTCTGTGATGTAACAAATAAAGCATTCATAAGATGTTTGAAAGACTTTTACTGGCATATAAATCAAATTTATGCAATAAGTCAGAATTTACAGTGTTGCCCCTTTTCTTTGTGACATCTGCAATTCGCTCTGGCATACTGGATGGTGATCCTGCCTTATTAGTGCCCAAAACTCATAACAACATGTGGACTGTTGCTTAATTTGTGTCACTTACAAAAATTTACTTTTCTCCTTTTTGCCTTGTGTCTTTTTAAAGTGTAACCAAACATTGGGCTAAGAAGTGCCTCACTGTGTTTACCTGCCCTCTCATTAAAGTCTAAAGTCTGTTGCAGTGTAGTTATGTCATGGTGCTGTAGGACATGAGTCACTGCAGCATTTTGAGTTAATCAGCAGGTGTTAATTTACCGCTTATTTTATGTGTTCTCTGTTTACTAACAATATATTTATAAGGAATAAACACTGCATAGTAGTCTAAATGTGCATATTCTATTGTCTATTCCTAGTATTTTGTATCCCCTGCTCCTGTGTCCGTCGTCATTTCCACTATGTTAACTTGGAAATGGACTGGGTCAGTGCACAACAGTACTGCAGAGCAGTATATACCGACTTGGCTACCTTCAGAAACAGTGATGACATAAGCATGTTGAACAGGACCACTTTTGGCACTGCAGTGGCATGGATTGGACTGAATGACGACCCAAAATCCTGGAAGGGAATCATGGGCAATGATTCTAACTCCTGGAGATGGTCAGCAACTAATGCACCAAGCAGAACTGGTTATCAGTCCTGGTCCCCTGGAGAACCTAATGATCTTTATATAGAGTACTGTGTGGTGATGGGGAATGGATTATGGAATGATCTGTCCTGTAGTAGTTTGAGGAGTTTCGTTTGTTATACCGGTAAGAAAAAAAGTATTTTTATGGATTTTATGTGAATTTCAAACTGACAGTATCAGCTACAGCACAGACACAGATTGC
>OMLM01018612.1:0-12335 GCA_900302695.1 Helostoma temminkii | reverse complement strand
GTCTCAGCGGATGATAGCCAGATGAATTGGTCAGACCTTCCACTCTAAAAAGAGAGGTTTCTATTATTACTATATTATAATTTTATATATTATATTATTATATTATAATTTTTTTTCCGCAACTCAACTTTGACAAAGAAGGCTGCTACTTCATTGTTAAAGGAAACACATATTAAATGAATTAATAATTAATGATGATCAGATACTGAGTGTGGAGCAGAAAAAACAGAACTTCCTAGTTTATATACTGGAAGACTTTAACAAGGGAAATTTGAGCTACGACCTTCCCAAATACAGTTTATTAAATGCCCAAGAACAGAGATATACTATATACAATACTTTAAATCACTATTACACTACAGTCAGTAATGCATTTTACTCTGTCCGCCGTGCTGCTCTGGGTCACTCTGACCATGTTATGGTCCACCTGATTCCTGCATACAGAGCAGGATTCCTGCATCCCAAAGCAGAGATTAAAGGTGTCCAAACCTGTGGCAAGGACCATTAGTGGACTAGTGATGCTGTAAATAGTTTCCAGTCATGTTCTGGCTGCACAGATTGGGATGTTTTCAGGTCTGCTACCAACAGTCTGCATAAATACACTGAGGCTGTGACAGCACACATCAGCATCTGTGAGAACAACTGTATCCAAACAAAAACTAGAATGATGAACAAAGACAAGCCGTAGTTCACAGCTAAACCCAGACGATTCAGGCAGACTAAAGAAGAGGCTTTCAGGAATGGGGACAGCTACAAGGAAACCAAATACAGTTTTAGCAAGGCAGTGAAAGAAGCAAAAAGGTTGTACTGTGAGATACTCCAACAATAGTTCTCAGGTAATGACTCTGCCTCTGTGTGGACCAGCCTCAGGCAGATCAACCTTTAACCTAAAGCCCCCGACTCCATAAATGACCTTTGGCTCACAAACAAATTCTTCTGCCACCATCACCAAACCCACAGGTTCTCTTCAGTAGCAACTGAACTTGTTTTTAGTTCTGAAAGTTTTGCCTTTCATCCAGAATGCTGTTAACCTGGGCCTCCCATCCTCCAGCATCTAGACTCTGTGGGAACCTATGTTAAGCAATGGATGAACTGGATGCAGATTTACAAACACTCCGGTTACCAAGACTGCATTCTCATGTGGAAGGCTTGTGCCAGCAGACTGACAGAGAGATCACAAGAGTCTGTGGGTCTGTGGGTGAGTGATGCAAGTTCAGACAGATCGCAAAATAAACTATTGAAGTGCAGTGGCAAGAATTCTGAAACAGCTATTCATAATAATAACGCACTGTGTGAGAGGGAGACATTTACTTACCTGAGAGCCTAACTGACTTTAGCAGTAGCGAGAGCTGTGGTGGGACTTACCATCACCTATAATAACTATGACGCTGCAGCAGAGTTACTTCAGAGACATTTTGGAAGGAAGGACATTGTAATCAGTGCACATATGTCCAAGCTACTGAACGTGACCCTTGTGAAAAGGTCATCGGATATTGTAGCTCTTTGAAATTTGTCTGATGAATGTTAAATACAAATCTGCAGCTTAGAATCCTTAGGAATCTATAGTAATACATATGGCTGCTTGTTTTGCCCAGAAGATATAGCTTTCGCCTACACACGCAAGTCAGACTCCAGTGGTGCAGCTGCCACAGCAAGTAATGTTCAGCAAACCTGTGTATACTGACAGTTAAAACCACAAACCAGAACATCGTCCAGTTAGGTCTGTCAGCTTACAAGGAGAAACTGAGGAAACAGGAAAGATGCTATGTATGTCTAGGGCCGAAAAGGTGTTTCATGTGCGGTCGCAGACATCATCAGTCAGTTTGTGATCAAAGTGTGCCTAGGCCAGATACTGACTGTGGCAGTGCAGATACTGTAGTGTCTACGGTGTAGAGTGAAATTGAATGTTACGGTCCCGAACAAGGTACTGCTCCAGACAGTCAAGGCATGGACAGATGGCCCAGCAGGGAGAAAAACTGTGAGCTGTCTGTTAGATGGTGGCAGCCTGAGAAGCTTTGTTCATGAGAGTGTAGTAAAAACTCTACCAGTGATAAAGAAAGAGAAGCTGCAACTCCACACCTTTGGATCCCCTAATCCTGTAATGACACAGAGTAACATTGCTATGGTAAAATTTGAATATTTGTGGAATACACAGCAGAGAATTGAGATATAAGCAGTAGAACCCCTCAAGTGTGCACTGCAGTAATCAAGGTCAAGTTCAAGAAGAGTTAATGAAGAAGGGTCTGCAACTTGCTCACTTCCCGATGAAAGGTGCAGGTGATTCAGAATTATCAGTGTTAATAGGGGCAGACTACTATTGGCAAGTAGTGTACAGAGCAATCAGGAGCTGTGAAATACTACATGCCACATCACACTGTCCTCCGGGAGCATAAGGTAACAAATAAACTCAACCTTAACCCAAACCCTTAACCTGGCAGCTACACTAAGAAAACATCTCAAGCAGTATGAAACAGAGCAACCCGGGGCAGTGGAGGCATAGACAGAACATCTCTATTTTGATGATTTTATTACCAGCTTACACAATGGAGGAGGCCTTCTCAGTTACCACAACGCTGAAGGAGATTCTGTCCCGGGCTGGCATAAACCTGTGTGTATAGGTGACACACAGGTTGTGACACAAGTAGAATAGAGCACACAACTGAAACAGACACTGACAAATACACTCAAAGTATTAAGATAAGTACGGAGATCAGAGAAGGATGAATTTGTGTTCATTCAAAGCAGACTGCTGGACATTTTGAAGGGCAAGAGAAACACAAAGAAACATCTGCTCGCATCTTCGACCCCATTGGATTCCTAACAACTCAAGTAAAGTGTTTGTTCCAGGAACTGTGGCAGAGGGGACTCAGTTGGGATGAGCAGCTACCCCCAGACATGGCTGAAAAATAGGATAACTAGTGTGCAGAGCTTCCACAGCTCCACTTGGTGGCCATTCCAAGATGGTACAGGACTGAAGTTCAACCACATTCACAGACAGCCAAACTGCATGTCTTCTGTGATGCAAGAGAAAGGGCATACAGTGCTGTCAGCTACCTACAAGGACAAAGCAAGAAGGGGGAGTCAATAGCAAATAGCAAAACTAATCCTGCTGATCTACCAAGCAGAGGCCAGAGTGCTGAGAACGTCATCCAGATCAAACTGTGGTAGAATGGACCTGCATCACTGTCAGCAACTGATGAAGCGGAGAACAGTGAGGAGACTGTGTTGCAGATGAGGTGAACGCTGAGTTTAGATCTAAACTTCAGGTTGCAACACAGTTTACAAGCACAGAGCGAGCTGAGCTCCTGGACCTAGAGAGGTAAAGCAGATTGCATGAATGGGTGAAAAGATTCATAGCCAATGAACGGCCTAGCGAAAGGATTTAGAGACAGCTAGCTTCTGAGGAGCTCATTGAAGCAGCGCTGTATTACGTGAGAGACACCCACACCTGTTGTGCTGAAGGTGGGAGATGTCATCCTGATTGGAGAGGACAACAAACCCAGACAGAACTGGAAAAAAGGCAGAATAGCAGAGCTTTTTCCAGGGAGAGGAGGACTTGTTTCATCCTGTACTGTTCGTCAGGCAGTCTGTTGAAGAGAGAGTGATATATATCTTAGGGACTGTCTTTGTTTACATTTTGCTTCCTTGGTAACACTGCAGTATGCAAGCGAGTAAAATGCTCACAGAATTTCACTTGTTACTTGAAGCTTCCGCTACACAACAACAAACACAAACAATACTTCATTACATAATTTATCTACCCATCAGAAAATTTAGTCAAAGAATTACCTGCAACTGTATACTTCAGACGCCATCCTCAGAACAAATACTTCCTGAACAATGTGTCTGTACCTAAGCTGCCTAAATCAGCCTTAGAAATACCCTCATCTGTACAAGAAATCTCAAAGGCACTTCATGTCCTGCTCAATAATACATTTCCACGTCCAGATGGCTATCCAGCAGACGTCTCTATTTCAGTCTCTATTTAAAATGTATTGGTTCAAAAAATATTAATGATGCCAGAAAAACATTCAGAAAATGACCTTTATGGTAGTTTAACGACAGCTTGTCAGGACACACTAATGCCCACCAGCAATGAATGTTACCATCTCAGTTTTCATCTTTTTACAACAGCACTCTACTTCATCATCTTAAATGTTCAAGCATAAAAGCTTTTTACCATGAAAAAGGAGGATATGTTCTTAAATTATCACCAAACAAACAGAAATGGATCTAATATATGTCTTAAATATATATTACTTCTCATAACTAATTAGTTTGTAATTTTGAAGCACATTGTATAGAAGAAGAAAAACGCTTGACTTCTGCTGATTACAGCACAGAAGAGGAGATGTGCTGAGAGATGAAACATTTACTGGGTACATTCAGTTAACTAGCTACAGACATGACAGGGGGACTGGTTGTGGTATTAGGGAAGTTTTACTATTATGAGTAAATGAGGCGGTATTGGACCCCATACTGGTATTAGTATCAGGCCAAACAGAAGTCCGAGAATTAACCCCTGAGGGATGCCACAGAAAAGGGAGCTCTAGAAGAGGAAACCTGACCCATTTTAACCGAATAAGACTCATGACAAAGACATAAAGAGAACCGACTCAGAACTGACGATGGCTCTGAAGATTTTATCTCAGCTCACAGCACAGCAGACTGACAAATGTACCAAAATGTGACGGGACAGTGATAAATGTTAGCATCGTCACTGCTGCCCAAGTGATCCTCAAACTATGGAAAAGTTAATCTCCCCAGACGGAAACAATGGATGGAACTACTTTTAGAAATAGTGTTTTACAATAGTTAGCATGTTAGCCAGAGTCAGTGAGAAAGGTCGAGGGTCGCTGCGTTGCTGCAGTGTCACTCGTGGATTGTAACGATAGACACGACACTGTGGATGGTGAATTATTATTATTACTATTTAGATTTCAATATGTACACTTATTATTGGATTTCAAAGAAACTGCTTTATTCATTGCATGTAAACACAGTCAGGGACAGAAGCTGACTGGATTTTGTTTTAATAGAAGCTGCTGCCTGCAAACTGCACTCACTGATTATTATCTGTTTATGACCCGTTTTTACCGGTTAACTCATCAACACTGACCTGTTGATCTGTGGAACCAGCAGGGTCGCTGCTCCTGTGCTCTGGGTCCTGCTTCTCCTCCTTTAAACCGCTATTGTGCTGGTCCTGGTCCGGGAATTCTGGATCCTGGTCCTCCTCCTTGATTTCAGTCTTGTACTGGTGCTGGTCCATGAAATCTGAGTCCTGGTTCTCCTCCTTTATTTTGATCATATTATGGTCGATGAAGTCTGGGTCCTGGACTTCTTCCTTCAGACCTCTATCCTGCTTAATAAAATCCGGGTCTTGGTCCTCCTCTTTGATTTCAGTGTTGTATTGGTTCTGTTCCATGTAATCCGGGTCCTGGACTTCTTCCTTCAGACCTCTATAGCAGGAATCCTGCTTAATAAAATCCGGGTCCTGGTCCTCCTCCATGATTTCGGTGTTAAACTGACGCTGTTCAATAAAATCCGGGTCCTGGTTCTCCTCCTTCATTCCGGTCTTGTTCTGGTCCTGCTCGATAAAATCCGGACTGTTGTTGTGTGTCACTATCGCGGCCATATTGTCGCGTGGTAATTTCCTGACGTCACGGTCTCGCGATAACGTGAAGCTCTCTCGAGACGAACTGAAGCCTCGCTGAGCCCCGCCCCTTGGTTACCGTTGCCAAGGTGTCAGATTTCCTCCTGACTGGAACAATGGCTGCTGGATGAGTGTTGGAGTTAATGCTGTTAAATGTTGTGTTGTCCATGGGTCGTGATAGACATAAAGCTTTACTGGGGCACAGCCCCCACCCTGCCCACTGTCCTGCCCACTACACTACAACAAGCACTTGGAAAGGTGAACATAGTAATCTTTATGAAAATATTTATTTATTTAACTTTCAACATGAAAAGATATAGGCTGTACATGCCAACAACAAACCCTGAAACTTATAATAATAATTACTGCTTCAGAACAAAAGATGTCTCAAAAAACAGTAATTTGTTACATGGTTTAGAAAAAGAAAACACACACACTATTCCTACGGAAACTGAAAGAACAGGGAAATGTAAACATGTCCAATTATGACTTCAGCAAGTTTAAATAAAGAGTATACACTGTACAATCTGAAAGTAAAGCAAAGTATTCTCCATAAGTGTAGAAGCCCCTGTTTTGTTTACCAAGTCTAAACAGAGCTGGTTCAGTCTTTGAGCATTTAACTGCAGCGCCTATTTTTCATGTTGGTAAATCGGTCAATCTTGACTCTGACTCAATCTGCTGTTACTGTTTGATGTTTATCACTATTTCACCTTGTTCAGCCAATACAACACAATTATTATATTCTGTAGTGAACATGTGGAAGTCCGTATCCGAATGTTTTCAATCAGTCTTCAGAGGGTTAATAAATAAATATCTGAAGGTCTAAATAACTCAGTTACAGTATATAATTTGTAAAAAGTTTCTAAATTTGACATCAATGTTTTTCTCTCTCTAGTCTGTCTCATCCCACCATTTACTCTGAAATATAAAAAGCCTAGATTTTAAAAATCCAACAGAGTTGAGCTCAAACAGGAACAATGTTAATTACAGCAGCTGAGGATTAACAACTGAATGTCGTGTGAAAACAGTTTAGTAGATGTGGAGTTCATTAAACTAGAAAGCAGCAACAACATGATTAATTGATTACATTTTTTTAATAAAGTGGAAAGTTAGAAGGACATTGTGGAAAAACAACATTAGACAGGTTACTGTTTTTATTTGTTTTTAATTGTTGTGCGTTTCCTATAAACTCACTCTCCTCTCCATGACAGCAGCAGTCTAGTTTTCCAGTTCTTTCACCTCTTCTGTTGCATTCCACCATCACAGGGGATTGTCGAGACAAAACCTTAAGTTCTGCAGAAGCCAAAAACATCAACATGCCATCTTGTCACATGACGTCTGTGCAGCCTCTCCCGTTTTCCACTGGATCTGTCAGCTTTGCGTGTTTAGTCTGTCATCTCTATTGCAACATTTTCCACTGGGAGTATGTAGAAGCGGAGCATTGATTTTCTGTCTTTTTGCCAGCTTCTATATTTCAGTATTCTCCGCGGGTATTTGTGTGTTTTGCCATAGGAAAGCAGGATATGTACCTAAATTAACACCAAACAGAGAGAAAAGGATCTAAAGTTTGCCATTTCTTGTTGTTAAAGCTATATTAGTCAATCAGTTCGTATGTTTGACATACATTGTCTAGCAGAAAAACCTGTTGCGTTAGGAGAAGAAACCAGCCCTGGGTGCATTCAGTCAACCAGCTACCAACATACCAGCAACAGCTGACTCTTGCCTACAGAGTGGTCGACGTAATCGCACCTATCTTGCTCAACTCCCTCATTCAGATCTACATTCCCTGCTGCCCACTGCGCTCTGCAAATGAACACCGTCTGGTGGTCCCGTCACAAAACAAAAAATCCACTGCAAGGCTCTTCAGCTCTGTGGTCCCATAATGGTGGAATGAGCTACCGATCAGCAACCTCACTCCCAATTTTCAAGAAACTGCTGAAGACAGAACTTTTCTGTAACTTTCTATGCACTTAAAATGCACTTTCTTCCATAAAAAAACCAAAAAATCCTGCACTTACATCTCATGAAACAGAGACACTTATTCTGTTAGTGCTTTGCTTTACAGTTTATCTCCCTGACTTAGAGATTTGCTTGCTTTGTACCTCACTTGTAAGTCGCTTTGGATAAAAGCGTCTGCCAAATGACTGAATGTAAATGTAAATAACAGAGGGACTATAACACATGGCTTAATCTTTTTTTTCCTGTGAAAATTACCCAGATTCTCTATCAGTCACATGTCTTTACTTCCTGCTAGTCTCAGCTGCTCTGTACTGCTTGACGCATCTGCCCTAAAAAATAGAGTTAGTGCGTATTTTTAGCTGTGCAGTACGTCTCCGGTGCATGCAGGCAGTGACGCAATGCACTGCTGTGAAGTCAGTGGATAGAGTGGTGGCTATTTGCTGTGGCTGTTGATGTTCCGCGCTGCAGTCGCATCCAGCGCAAAACCGGGGTCCATTGCCATAGACGTCATTAGCAGATAAACTCACAAACTCTGATCAGGAAATAACTGGATATATGTCAAATTTAAACAACAACAAAAACAGAAAACTAAACAATAGGAGAAAAACTGAAAATAAAAAATCTCACAACATCTCATTTACTTATTGACACCAGGAATTCAGAACTGTGGCCTATATAGTTTGGGGTGTAAATAGCTGAAAACATAGCCTTTTCTTTTGTATAAATATTTCCAGCCCTGCTTAGAGTAGTATCCTTCAAATATATACTAAGTTTAGTTTACCTGATTAATTTTTTGGAGGAGTTACATCACTGAATATCCAATAACCCTGTGCACTCAAAATAAACAGCAATTTACAGAACAAGGAAGTTCACAAAACATTTATTATCAATGACTCTGGGCAAGTGCAAATAGGGTATGTGCCAAATTTAAAGATTTGATGAAACATGAAGAATCGAAAGTCAAAAAAGTGTGGTGGAAAATCCAGTAAGGTGGAAGCGGGTGGCCTTAATTACAAAAAGCCTTAGAAGCATCCAAGGAACACAGGGGAAAAGATTGTACTTGTACTACTTAGAATTCTGAAGTTATGAGCCAAAATGTAAACAATGATAAAATGGGCCACACATACGTAACATACAGTTTTGTGGTATGTAAAGCATTTTATCATGGGCCAGCTCTACATAAACTTTCATCACTCTAGCATTTATAGTTTTTGAGAAAATGGTCATTACTGTAAGCAGTTGATCTTTTGTTATTATATTCAGAAATTATTAATAAAACAAAGAAACGACAACACTAAGTACATCAGTGTGTTAAAACAACATGCTGTTTACAGTATTAAAAAAATAAATAAAACCACGTCATCACATTGGGGATCAAACCCGGGACCTTTCAGCTGGGAGTCAGACAATGTAACCACTTAACTACAAGCGACAATGATGTCACTAGCAAACAGTGGTTATGTGTTTTAATACGTTGTGTACATCGATCAAACTATTATTTAAAAAGAAGTAATGGCACAATAGTGTAGAGCATGTGCAACAGAATAGGAATAATAAATAGATAGGGTAACTATAGTGTGATTGTCTTCAGCAGTCACACTAATGACAATAATGTGACAGTCAGCCGTAATACTAATCTGAGAATAAAGCATATGACTATTTTAAACAATGAACAACAAACAATTAAAACCTGAAAGACTGTGCAGACCATGGTGGAGAGTATCAACAATAATCGTTTTTAATTTTTGTCTGTTTATTATCTAATTTACATTTCCAAGACTGGTCCTGTTCAGAACTCTAGTGTATCTAGTATAACGTGTTGACATTTTGGATGGCTTCCTAGTTGTTGCAATAATTGTTTTTGTTTTTTGTCTGTTTATTTTCTATTTTCCATTTCCAAAAGTGCTGCGACACTGATAAAGATGATCTCATTCAAGACGCATTTAGCATAAACACTGTTCAGAACTCTAAACTATCCAGGATACCGTGTTGCCATTTTGAGTTGGTTCCAAGTTATTGCAATACTTGTTTTTGTTTCAGTCTTCAGCAAAAGACTTGGAAGAAATGTGATATTTAGTTGACTGACATCAAAGTAGTAGGGATTTGAACAAGGCATATTAATATATATAACAATATATAGTAACTTTTTGATAACTAAGAATAATGCTTGTTCAGTGTGTTATTTGTCTTGTCTGTTGTTCCTAACCCTAAACCTGTGTTTCAGCCATTGCAAGTGTGTTACATTCAAGTGTTTGTCAATCCACCCCAACATTGCAGTGCCAGTGATTCACTGTCAATTTCAGGAAACTACCTTGCACATTTTTAGCAGTAATATTTGGCAACATTTTTGACATCTTTTCCAGAGTGAACCTATCATTACTTTACCTCTTGTTAACACACTCTCAACAGCAGAGCTGGTGAAGCATTTGGGGACATCGTGTAGCATAGAAAGTTGTGGGCATTTCCAAGTTGTGAGCGACACTGATTAAAATAAGTTGCATGATTAAGCAGAATTCATTGGGTTTGACTAAATTTACATAAATTGTTATGAATTCCTGGAGGAACTGAATAAGTACTATTGTCACTGTTCTGTCCTAGCAAAGCTGCAGGACAGCTTCCTGGTGAAAAGAAGAGTGAGTGACAGCAGGGTTAATGAATATCAAAGGCCAATCTCATTTCTCAATCTTACCCCGTACACTTTGCTCCTTGAAGCAGAGAGGCAAGGGGTAGGGCTCCCCTAAGTAATGAAACACCCTTAAATATACCATTATACATTGCTAGCTGCTACGCATTAACGTGCGGTGAGTATTTAGTATGTTTCCAAGATGCTGTCGTCAACTGTGGTAATCTCCACTACAGGGATTACAGACATTTATTTGGGTTTGTCTACCACAAAACAGCAAGCTGCAATAAGCACAAAACTGAAAAACACTGTCAGGTTACGACATCACATATCAGTGGCCTTTACCAAGAGAAAAGATTGGAAAAAACGTTGTTACCACAAGAAAAAAACAGAGCAGAGTTATACAATGATATCGGTGGTGATGAAAGTTAAGCAAGGTTACTGCTTCTGGTCATTAGTTAATTTTCAAATATGGTATGCTATCAACGGGTATCAGACATGTAAAATATGTTAACATGTGAGATTGTTGTGCAAATCAGCAGTAATGATGGAAAGTTAATGCCAGCAAACTTAGCGATTTTTTAAAAAGTTAGAGAAAAAGAAGAATATGAGCATACATGTATGGGACAAGATTGAATGTAACATAAAACAATGTTTGCCACTACAGTAAAATCTTTATCCATTTCAAAAATACTATATTTGCTTGCGTGTGCAGCAGTCCATGTATCCGGTGTATGCTGAGAAATCCCTCCCATCTTTTGTAGTGTATTCCTGAAAAATCTTTGTTTCTGCATCAGCCCCACCAAAAGGAATTGGGAAACCTACCTCTTATGTGGACTTGCAAAACGAACAGGTAGGGCTAAGGAGTAGAAATGGGATTGACCCCAAGACAAATAATAAAATATGTGTTGAAAGTCCAACAACCCATTAGCTGAACAACATGTCCATTATCCCTTTGGAGTCTAGAGTATTAGTGTTTGTTAGAAGTCAGGTCCAAGTGTGATCAGTGATCAGTGATCAGACTTTTAGATACTGCCAAATTTTCATTTTCAGTTGATGTGTTGTTGACAAACATCAATCACTGCTGTCTCAATGTTCCACTTTGTCTTTACTGTGATTGCACCGGTGTTTTGTTAGGATACTGTCAAATGAAAACATTTTCTACACTGATCACACCATTAAGGTTTTTCTCCAGTGTGACTTCTCTGGTGCCTTTTTAAACTACTGAGTAGAGCGTATGTTTTTTCACAATGATCACACCGGTAAGATTTTTCTCCACTGTGAATTGGCTGGTGCCTTTTTAGATAATAACGTGCAGTGAATGTTTTTCCACATTGATCACACCGATAAGGTTTTTCTCCAGTGTGAAGCCTCTGGTGCTGTTTTAGCTGATTGTGTAAAGTGAAAGTTTTTTCACACTGATCACACCGGTAAGGCTTTTCTCCAGTGTGAAATCTCTGATGTCTTTTTAGTGCATTGCGTACAGAGAAAGTTTTTCCACACTGATCACACCGGTGAGGTTTTTCTCCTGTATGAATTCTCTGGTGCTGTTTTAGCTGATGGTGTAGAGTAAAAGTCTTTCCACACTGATCGCACCAGTACGGTTTTTCTCCAGTGTGAAATCTCTGGTGCCTTTTCAGTTGACTGAGTATAGCAAAGGTTTTCCCACACTGATCACACCAGTACGGTTTTTCTCCAGTGTGAAGCCTTTGATGCCTTTTGAGTTCGTTGAGTACAGAGAAAGCTTTTCCACACTGATCACACCGGTAAGGTCTTTCTCCAGTGTGAATCCTTTGGTGTTGTTTTAGATGATGGTGTAATGTGAACGTTTTTCCACACTGATCACACCAGTAAAGTTTTTCTCCAGTGTGAACTTGCTGGTGACGTTTTAGGTTATTGAGCCGAGAGAAAGCTTTTCCACACAGATCGCACCAGTAAGGTTTTTCTCCAGTGTGAACTTGGTGGTGACGTTTTAGGGTACTATCTTGACTGAAGGTTTTTCCACACTGATCACACCTATAAGGTGTCTCTCCAGTGTGAACTACCTGATTAATCCTTAGGGTTGATGATGCTCCAAAGACGTCACATTGCTGACAGTGC
>OMLM01018611.1:0-22874 GCA_900302695.1 Helostoma temminkii | reverse complement strand
ATGTTTGAGTCCGCACTACTGATCTGAGATCAGCATCGTGAGCGCTATTTAAGGGTAGGGGGTGTAGGCTGTTTGTAAACTTCATGAATATTTAGTTTACACTCGGCGAACATTTAACATTTATATTTAACATTTAATATTTACATTTAACATTTAACATTTAACATTTAACATTTATATTTACATTTAACATTTATATTTATATTTATATTTAACATTTACATTTACGTTTAACATTTAGATTTAACATTTAACATTTACATTTACATTTACATTTACATTTACATTTAGACTTTGTCACATTTAGCTAAATGTGAGAAAATGTGTTGTGTCATTTAGTTAAATGTGAGAAAACTAGTTATAAGTGCTCTTTTTACATTCGGCACCCCATATCTGCTGGGATGATATGTTATTATGAGGTCTTTAAGATATGCAGGGGCTTGATCATTAAGTGCTTTATATGTGAGAAGAAGAATTTTGAATTCTAGTCTGGTCATCATCCATTAATGTACTTACATACATATTTACATTAATGTGATAGCACTTTAGTGGGCATCACAAAAATGATCAAATCAAATAAAAATGGCTCCTGACACTTTCCAATCCTCTGAACACATTTCACTTTTAACCTTAGACCAAAACTCTCTAATCCTTAAAACACTCAGCAAACAAGCATAGTGAGTGAAATGTATGTGGGTGGAGTGGTGGTTGCAAGGTAAGGATATGGTACATCCAAAACATAGCAAAACATAAGATCCGATTATAGTACAGAAATAGATGGGGTGTATGGCACAAGATGAGTGGAATGAGTTGCATTTACAACTGTTAAGTATGGCGTGGCGTGGTTGCCTGCTGAGTTAACTGTAACGTGACTGAACTGATGGTTCACCTAATGACTTATGTAAGAAACTGTCGTGGTCTTCTATCACGAGCAGACCTTCTAACCTCTGTGATTGTGCTCTACAGGCGAAGTCAGGGGTCTATTTTTTGGGTCACCATTTAAGCCCTCATCGTTCTCATCATTTTCCTCAGTTCTGGCAACAGAACAGATGTGTCTCTGGCAAGGTAGGTGGGTACTCCCTCTCAGGTCTATCTACTTCAGGTAACAGGACAGGATTTGGTAAGTGTTAAGGGCTTATCTGTTTTTCCTTTCCTGTCAGTTTTGGGACAGAAGAATACCCATTGCTCCTTGTTGTCGTTTCTTTTAGAGATCCTGGGATTAACTTCCTCTGATACACAGTATTTTGTTTATGGTTAGTATTTGGGGTATTTTACTTCTCAGTTCTTTCTGCTGGAATCCTCAACCAGTAGCTTGAGTTGCAGTCATGATCTGAGTCTTGTTCAGAGTTTTCATTGGAATCTGCCTGTTTTTGCGTGTCTGTTACTTTCTTCTCAGTTTGTTGCATGCTTTCCTTTCCGCAGTGGGGTGGAGTAACTTCGACAGGAAGATTACAGTGTCCTCTTTTTTTGCTTATCTTTACTTGTCTCCTATCCTTTTCTGGACAGACAATATATGCTGGACTCTGCAAGCTGTTCCTTGTAATTTGCCTGGTCCATTCACTGAGGTTCTTGACTAGCATTCTGTCTCCAGGTTGTAACACAACACCTTTTGCTCTCTTGTTGTATGTTTCTTTTCTCCTATGCACTGGACTTCATGCTATTTTCACTGGCAATCCTGTGCTTCTGACATTCTTTCAGCCAATATCTCCACATACCCTTTAGCTGAGTATGATTCCTTCTCATCGCCTAACCCAAACATCAAGTTGACTGGGAGGCATGCATGATGGCCATAAAGGAGGAAAAAGGGTGAATAGCCAGTAGATTCATGTCGGGTACAGATGTATGCGTGTATCACATGCAGGAGGTGATACTTCCACGCATGTTCTTGCTTTCAGTTAATGTCCTCAACATCTGGAGGATGGTGTGGTTCAACCGTTTGGCTGGGTTGCCTTGTGGGTGGTAGGGCGATGTTCTTGAATGGCCAGACAGATATTGTGATCTGGTCATTTTCAGGTCATTTTCAAATTCACGACCCTGGCCGTGATGCAGTTTTGCCGGATATCCAAATCTGGGTATGAAATCATTAACCATGTCTTCAGCTACTGTTCTTCCACTGTTATTCTTTGTGGGGTATGTATGAAGTTATCAACCACTATATGAATCTAATCATACCCTCCAAGACCAGGTGCAGGTTTCCAGGTGCAGGTAATCAATACAATCAAGCTCTAAAGAGAAATTGGATGCAATTCTTCCCATGGGAGCTCAAACGAGTGACACATTCTTCAACGTCTTTAGCCATAAAAAGTCAATAGAATCTCCCCTTTGCAAAGGTGTATCACTCGTTCTGTGCCAACATGACCCATCTCATGGTGAAGATATTTTAAAGCTAGAGTTCAATACTTTATGGAGAGGATCAACTGCTTCTGTTCATTCACTTTTCTGTAAGGAGGTCATTCTCAAGGTGTAATCTGCTCCACTCATGAAGTGAAGTCTTACTACTTTGAATGTTTCTTCTGTTGGTTTGATGTCTGATCTCTTTGACTCAATTACCTTGCCTATGGTTTCATCAAATCTCTGGCCCTCACAATGTCATCATGGCTGATGGTGGGCAGGTGAGCATGGGGTTTTGGTATGAGTCTGGGGAAGCAATGTTTAGTGCTGCCACCCAGGCCACATCAGCTTTGCTGTCTGACTCCCATCCCACATAGCTCAAACTGCCTTATCTGAAAACTCCTCAGTACAAGTCATTCTATATTTCTCTATATCTAAGGGAAGGCGAGATAAGGTGTCTGCATCCACATCTGACTTTCCAGGGCCATACTTCACATCAAGTCTGAGAGTTCCCCAACCCACCAATGGCCCACAGTATTGAGCCTTGCTGTACTCATGATGTAGGTCAATGGGTTGTTGTCAGTGTCAATGGTTGTCAATGGTAAAGTGAGGGGCATAGTATAGGTAATTGTGGAACTTTTCACACACAGCCCATTTAATGCAAGAAACTCCAGTTTTCCACTATGCAGATAGTAATTGTGCTCAGCTGGCGTCAATGTCCTCGATCCGTATGCATTGACTCTCAACTTGCCGTTCTCACGCTGATAAAGTATAGCTCCTAAGCCCTGGTCTGATGCATCAGTATGTAGAGTTAGGGGGAGGCAGAAGTCGAGATATGCCAGTACAGGTGGATTTATAAGGAGAGTCACAAGTTGTAGGCGCTCTGGAACATAGTTGCGGGTATCTGTTTCTTTTTCTAGATGTAGTTGACTGGGCTCTCCCTGGCTTGGTTTGAAACAGCTCATAAATTGGTTTTGCAATCCTGGAAAAATTCTGGATGTATGAGTGGTAGTAGCCCAGGAATCTAGTCAGCTTCTTCATGTCACCAACTGTCTAAGGTGTCTGGCTTGACAGGGCTTGCACAGCTTCAAGGTTACTTGGGTCTATTTTGACTCCTTCTGTCACAATTCCTTTTTCATCTATTTGGTTACACCTGATCACACCCCTGTAATCTCTCTGGGCTCACTTTTGCTGTCACCTGTTATTTTCTGTTGTCCCTCGTCTGTGTTCTCTGAGTTCAGCTTTTCCACTTAGTTTCACTCCTTATTTGATTATTTCCTGTTTTCTCTGTTCTCCTTGACTCACTTGTGATTAGTTCAATCCTCTCCACCTGTCAGCCTGCATCATCTCTTTGTCACACAATCACCCACAGCTGCTTCTAGTTGTTTATCACCACTCCCTTTAAAACCTGCCTTTCCCTCACACTCTAGTTTGTCTGTGTATGCACCCTTGACTCTTTCTCCAGTGAATTTACCCCATGGTTTGTCTCTTGTTCTCTTTTTCTGTTGCTAGTTTTCCCGGGCATGTTGGTTTTGTTTTGGCTTAGTATTTTTTTGTACTTTGAGCCTTAGTTTTTGCTAAATGCAGATTTTTGGTTTTCCTTTGGGTTATCCCTCCTCTCGCTGCTCCAAGCCTCTCCTCACCTGCTGACTCTGCATTCGTCAGCCCTGGACTCATCAGCTCCACATTCATCACCCGCCTACTCTGCACTCACTGGCACCGTGTTCCAGTTTTGCACCTACCCAGCTTTGCACTCACAGGCTCCAGGCTGCTTCAGGTCCCAGCTCTCATCAGCCTGCTCCTGGTTCTGGTTTGCCACTCCTCTGCTCCTGGTTCTGGTTCGTCACTCCTCTGCTCCTGGTTCCGGTTCGTCACTCCTCTGCTCCTGGTTCCGGTTCGTCACTCTTCTACTCCTGGTTCCGGTTTGTCACTCCTCTGTTCCTGGTTCTGGTTCATCACGCCTCTGCTCCTGGTTCCAGTTCGTCACGCCTCTGCTCCTGATTCTGGTTCGTCACTCCTCTGTTCCTGATTCTGGTTCATCTCAACATGCTCATTGAATGTTTTCTGTCAGGTCTTGTATCAGGGACAGTCTTTTTGTTCAACAGCTGATAATCAATGCACAGCCAAAGGCTGCCATCCTTCCTGACACAAACAACTTTTCTTTTTTTTTTTTCCTCTTTAAACAGGGGCTGTGGGATTGAGGAGTATGCCTCAAGGACTGACATCTGCAGGCTGGGTATGCATCTGATGTCACTGTAGTCACGAGCAAAAGCTTAAGCCTCCTCACATAGCATACTGTTAACTTGTTTTCCTTTTGTTCATCACTGAGGTGGCTGTGGTCAACAGGAGGTTGCCATGGGGCTGTGCTGGAGCCATCAGATGTTAAAACAGTGCTGTTGATGGTTACTGTGGGTTTGGGTGTTTCATGTGGCTCTGTTACAATCACTTTATCAGCATAATAGAGGCTACCAAAGGATGTCTTTCTTGGTATGGTGAGTGTGTGTATTGTGTTGCTTATCAGTCTGATAAAGTTCACAAGGAGCTCTGCCTTTTCTGAGGGTACTGGCATGGCATTACAGCGCAGGCTGGTAATGATTGGAACCAGTCTTTCAGGATGTTCTTGTACCACCTCAAACAGTGTTTGAGAACTGGTCACCGGACTGGTCACCCCTGACAGAGACCATCTCATTTCACATTCACATTTAGGACAATTCTGTCCAACACACTTATCCCGGCCATAGGATTTCCCTCTCCTATAATTTACCTGTCCTTTAAAGGTAAGGCTGCCTTGTTCAGACATCTGAGTCTGTAACAACTGTTTCTTTTTTTTCTTTTGTTTTTCAACTTGTTCAGTTAAATGCTGGATCATATGTATTTTAGGTTTACAAACCCCAAGGTAGTGGGAATCGTATACCCGATTCCTGGCTACATGTTGAAGTGTCCTTGACAAGACACTGTACCCCTGACCCTTGGCGCCTCAAAGGGGCAGCCTGTCCACAAAGAATTTCCCCAAGGGGATTAATAAAGTATCTATTATTATTATTATTATTATTATTATAGCTTATGTCTGATGCCAGATCTCCAATCTGACCCCCTTAAATCTTGATCTCTCTGAGATGGAGGTATGAAAGATTTCTTAAGGAGACCACTTTGTCAGGTGTTGTATGTTTGATTGTTCAGTTAAACCTTTATATTTCGTGGCACCGTCTGTTTACTTACAGGTGACTGAGGTGCAGTCACAGAAGTAGGTGTAGGCACATACTGCATAATTTTCTTACTAAGCTCCTCGTAACTACTAAATATTTTCCGCAATTCTGCATCATGTGTGCTAGTGGGTGTGGTGGCTACATAGTTACTTACACTGTCTGTGACAACTCTAGTAACTTCACTATTACTAATTAAAGACACATTAATATGACCAACTACGTTGCTTCACTCCTTGGAAAACAAAGACTGTAAACCTTGATTGTTTATTTGCATACCAGAAGCATGACCCTTTACGGCTGTATCTACCACATCTTTTAACTCTACAAGTGTGCCATACCTGAATCCTCAGATCTACTAAGGCCTTACTGCACATGAAACTGCTGATATACTCGAAACAACCTTCCTCATCCCCTATCATGAGGCGAGATGTGTCCAATCCTGGCACTAGACCCACTGACTTAGCAAGCTGGAACAGTTCATCTGTGTGAAGAATGAGTAGGTCTTTCTTAATGATCCACACAAAGCTTTTCCTTTCACCATCTGCCATAACTGCTTCTCTATTGCTTGCACTTGGTCCCAAAATCCCGGATTCCTATTCAGGTGACACACACAGCATAAACTCATCAGGTGCAGCAGATTATGCAGCTGAACATTGTCTTTTCAGTGTTTCTTGATCCGTAGACAGGGATGACGATTCTTCATCAGTAGACAGGAAAACTAATGTTAAACTGGATGATGCTTACTGGTTGCCAGGTCACTGATAGCTAGTAACTTTTGTTGCACAGATCTGAAAATTACTGGATTAGCTCCCTACCACATGGCAGAAGTGATCCCTGTAGGGGCCACCAAGAACCTGTTACAGGTACCAGGCTGCAGCACCTGAAAGCAGCTATACGTATCCTGAAATACAGGAAAGAATTGTTGAGACAGGGAGACAAGGCTTTCCTTTGTTGAGTTCTTCGCCATTATTTATTTACACACAACTTATTCATGTAATTTTTTCACTTAATACTGTACATTTTGTCCATTTGCCATTTTCAGTGTTAGCACTGCACATTATGTATTTTTATACATATTTCACGTGTCCACAAACAAACACAATACGATACTAAATCCTCATGTAGCTCATTCTATCCCACTTTTCCACATCTCATTCCTCAGCTATCCGAATAAGTTCTGGTTCTATTTGCATGCTACATACACTACAGCAAAAATATTATTAAATATCACTTTAATCAACAAATCTTAAAAATGTTAAAACATCAAAAAAACATGTAAGGAGCCAGAGTCACTGTGTAGATGTTAAGCCTACTAGAGAAGACATGTGGCTCAAGCTAACCATTTATCCCCGCTTAGCATATTTGCTATCAAAATTAGTGTAAGGCCGCTAGAGCTGCTACTCGCGGCAGGAACTGCTCTAACAACTGCAAAACAAAATAACTTCTGATCAAAATCATCTTCCGTTCTTTGTTAACAGACACCAACACTTTCGCAAAGTTTCTACACATTGTTAACCTGAAATACAGGAAAGAATTGATGAGACAGGGAGATGTGGCTTTCCTTTGCTGAGCTGTTCACCGTTATGAGGGAAACAGCGGGAGACACGCTAGAGGTTACAGTCTTTTATGAAAATTACAGTCTCACACTGTCACCTACTGTTGTAAAAATGACATTGCTTTGGCACTACGCCACATAAACCACATAGTCTACATAAAAAATAGGTCTTTACAGAAGAAAACACATCATCTGTTAGTGTAATTACATACATATACACATAAATGTAATCGCACATTAGTGAGCATCACACATACAAGGAAGTACATTATTGATTTGTAGTATAACAAGTACAGTATGTTAACAAGTTGCATAGAAACTAATCAAATACTATATACATTTTTCATTAAAAACACAAAAGCACGGGAGAAGAAGCAGGAAGACTGCATTTGGTTTGAAGTTCTCAACCTGAGGGAAAAGAAAGTCAAATTAAAACTTGAATACTGAACTCAGAGATTAAATCACATTTTACTGTTTTGGCAGCAGTGATTCTTACCAAGGCTTTTCACAAGGAAGGAGTAATCGTTTATGAGAATGTCATAGAAGGCTGCTTTGACCATTTCCCCTCCGGAGCGAAACGTCGTTTGAAAAAGCTCTCTCATTTTACCCTGGTCTGTTGGTATACTTTTAATCACTGAATAGGTTTCATCATTAACCATGTCTCCAAGTTTGTCTGCTATGGTCATCACATTAGAAACTTTTTGAATTAACTTTGCCCTATTGTAATCGACAAATTTTGCTGTTTCAAAGAGAAGAATGAGAAGTGCATGATGAAATCAGAAATGTTTCCCTTCTTCCACTTTTTTCTCATACTTTAAGCACTGGTTATAGCTGGAGTAGTAGGAAAAAAATTACTTACCTTTATCTGTATCACTCATGCTTATAGTAGTAACACTGACCAAACCCTGTTGGCACAAATAAGGCCACGTCGATTCATAGTTATATCAATACATATGAATGTATTGTAAAATAGTAGTTACAGATATATTTGTACACTTTATTCTGTAGACAGTATTAGTTTATTTACTTCTACTTCGCAGTGAGTCTAAGTGGAGCAGTGATATATTTTAGTATCGGAAATTTTTACATACCTGTTGTTGTTGTGGATTTGCAGGTGTGATGTTGTCCACAGTATCATTTAAACTCGGCCGTTCTGAAAAAGGAGAAACATGACAAATGCTTTATTGTGAAAGGCACATAATCGTTTATTAGATTAAACTTACTAAACCCATAGACAGGACTGAACAATCTACCTGAAGTCAGAGGATAAGGTGATGCCTACATCAGGGAGAAACATATTAAATAATATTATAATATTATACACAGGAAAAACAACTAGGAAAGTTAAATTGTAATAAATAATATTTAATTGTCTGAAAGGAAGCTTATAATGTTTACCAGTCTTGCAGAGACGTCATGGACAGCATTTTGAATTCTCTGCTTGTGCTTTGAGAACACAACCTCAGTGACATCAGCACACTCTGAAACAGAAGCCAATGTTTATTGTAGAAGATACATTGCAGGAATGTGGAGTGTGTGAATAAATGGTGGTTTTATAAATAATGAAGGTGCAAGTGTCAAGTTTCCACTAGAGTAACATAGTATGTTCTAATATGATAACAAATTTCATTACCAAAACAGAGACATACCGTTAAAGTTAGGTCTGTTGGAGGGATTCTCATCCCAGCACCTCGTCATGAGTTCCACCAGCTCTTTTAATCCAGCTGACTTCTTCTGGTCTATTGCCTCTAGAGGTGGTCTGTCCCCAGCAGGGATCCTCAGTGCCACACGACTGTAATCAGCTACTGCAGTGTATATGATATAATGGAGGGATGTATTAGTATAGCTTAGTATATAAACATGCAAACACATCTGAATGTTTGTATATACGTGTGTGAAATGGGTGGAAAATTATGCAATAAAATTATACATACATTCATAGGGCTCTTCACCAGTAATAATAGACCAGAGAAGGACACCATAGCTGATTGAGGGTGATAAAAAGTAACTGTCCTAATGTGCATACAGTTATAGTTTTGAACCACATCCATCTTTATCATCTGAATGTTTACCTGTATATGTCGAAGGACCGGACAGGTTTATATGATATTTCAAAAGCCTCTGGAGGCATGTACTTGTATGAGCCTCCGACCTCTGTTGTTGTTTCTCTTTGGGTGTTGAGAGCACTGGTGGAGACCCTGGACAAACCAAAGTCTGCAAGCTAATGAGAAACAAGAGACATGTAGTCCATCCATATTCTGAACTGCTTAGTCACCGTAGGGGTCGCGGATGTGCTGGAGCCTATCCCAGCTATCAGAGGCGGGGTACACCCTGGCTAGGTTGCCAGCCAATCACAGGACCACATATAGACATAGACAACCATTCACACTCTCACTCACACCTACAGGCAATTTAGAGTCTCCAATTAACCTGACTGCATGTCTTTGGACTGTGGGAAGAAGCCTTAATGCCTGGAAAGAACCCACACAAACAAGAGAAGAACATGCAAACTCTACACAGAAAGACCCTGGCTGACCCAGGAATTGAACCCAGGACCTTCTTGCTGCGAGGCGACAGGACTGAGACACATGTTAAAAACAATTCAGTTAGCTTTATATTATATGCAACATTATGAGTTTAGGTTTATTCAGTTAGCTTTATATTATACTCAACGTTATGAGCTTAGGTTTATGACACTCTACCTTGACATGAAGTTCATCATCCAGCAGTACATTACTTGGTTTCAGGTCACTGTGCATAAGGTTTTTTGAATGGAGGAAGTTCATGCCTACAGCCACTTCATGCACCAAACGGAAGGCTAATGGCCACGGTGGAGGGCCTGACAGATTCTTCTGCAGGGTTTGAACAGATCCTCTATGCACAAACTCCATGACTATTCCTTTTTGTATGGAGTTTCTTCCAAATGGCAAACACCCCTCAAAAACTCCATAGACCCTCAGTACAAACTGACAGGAAGCCACATCCATAATGGTAGCCTCTTCTGTTATGGAGCTGGAATCAGGTAGATCATTATTGGAAACAGTAAAGAGGAAGCAAATGACAGATGCTCAAAGCATGAGCATTTGAAACTATGTCCTTCAGAATATTAGCAGATAAATAAATTTATAGAAAGTACCCAGCACCGTCATGTGGTATCTTAATAGCCACATCAAACTTCCACTTCTTGTGCCTGGCCTTGTAGACACAACCAAAGCCCCCAGAGCCAACTACTTCCCATTTCTCTTCCAGGCTTTCAGCACCAACTCGCTCAATCACACGGCTCGACAGTGCCATCTCCTGCTGAACCCAAGCAGGAAAACTGGAACCTCACATCTATTACAATGAATGAAATAATTATAAAAAAGGAATTAAAAATGAAGTTTCTTAGTGACTCCTTATGTATTAGGTTTTCCATATTAAAGTACTGTATACTGTACTACATAGTACTGTGAGTACCTCTTTTACTGTGGCCTTGTTTTTACACTGGCATTAGCACATTTTGCTGCTGCTGTTCTACTTTTCACGTTTTTACGTTCCTGTTGTCTTAGTGTCAGTATGTTATTGAAAATCTGACTTGTACTCACCAAAATACACCTCATGTGTTCTCCAGACAAAGAAGATTTGAGATTTAGGTGTAAGATTCACCAGTGCTGTGGCAAAACACCTCGATCTCTTCTCAGTTTCCTGTTCCTCCCTCTGCAGAGCAGCAGGAAGGCGGAGTCTAACTGAAGAATGGGACTGGGGCATTCCCTTAGACTACAGTATATGAACTTCCTGTTGCTACAAAAAGCTTGTTACTTATCTGGTTGAAGAAGAATACATTTCATTGGGGAAAGGTTTTATTTTAACCACAAAATTTGACTGGAACAACAACAACAAAGATAAAATACTAATAAAACTAATAAAAAACAAGATTTGATTTTTAAGCACTTGCTGGGGTAAATGCGAATACAAAAAAAGATTTTTCCTTTTGCTATGGCTTTTATATAGGCATTGCAACATTTTACGTTTTGGATTGGTAGCAAGAATATACTGTAAGAGAAAATCACAAAGGACACTAACAAATCTGGATGATTCATGGAATGAACAAGTGCAGAATTACATAGATTTAAAATCTGGTTATTTTTATCTTTTAGTATGATATAAGGAGGAAGTTTTGCTATGACTAAGACTATATTAGCTACTATTAAGTGTGCTCTTAGACATGAAAAATACTATAGTGTTAGTGTTAATATAAGTTATAGTGTTAGAATGAGACATTTGTCAAATTAACTTCTCACATAGGATTAATCTGTTAAAACTTCAGCTATGTCTACATGCACATACCCACAGGAACTTTTTTTTTTTGCTGTCTACTCTTAATTGACCCTGATGAAGGCCACACACCAATACACTTTGGTCTAATATTAAAGTTGTAATAATCTGCAATTGTTGCTAGAGATTTAATCTTTTCAGTCTGTTTCCTCTTATCCATGCACCTTGGCAGTAGATGAAATTGTGCGAGGAATTTCTTCTTTATCCACAGGAACATGTACATACATTTGTTCAAAATGGAGATAATTACAGGTTCACTCTTTAAAACTCAGCTAGTTCTACTTGATTGCGCTGAGCTTTTTAGTATTAATAGCATTCATCAGCTGTGTTATTGCATGATATGTGAGCATCTTGCTAATATTTCTTTTTCATTACTTACCTCTCTGTGTCTCTACCCTGTGTGCCATCTCATGCACACACAGGACAAAAGCCATGCTGTGAATGTTTAGTCTAAATTTTTAATGTCAAACATACTTTTAGAAAAATCATAGAATATGGATACAACAGCTACTGAGGTTCTAAAATGTGGATTGTCAAGCATGTACACCCCTTTTATTAGCGAGCTAAGGTGTATTTAGTCAGATCCCGTGCTGCCTTGCTGTTTCAGTCGGCATCGATAGGCGCGGTCTGCTCTTGCTCTCTGCATTTCCAATGCTCTCTCCCCTCCCTCTTCTCCTCCCACCTTCATTTACACCAAGCACGCTATGGACCGCTCTTACCAGTGGATGCTCCCCACACTACATCTCTCCCTTCCTGGCTGCCTTTCCCTCATCTTCTGAAACTATCTATTATACTCTCCTCCCACTCTGCTCTTGTCTCATGTTGATCATATATGAGGCAGGGAAGTAGTGCAAAGGGGAGCTCTCTGCGCTGGATCTCTGAGTGGTGAGGTGAGGTGAGTGTCTGTCTTTCCCACCACAGTGGAGGAGTGCTTTAGACTGGGGAGCATCACTGATGCAGGTTACATCCTCTGGTACAGCGACAGGATAGGAATGCATCAAGAGAAGGCAGACTGAAGAAAAAGCCACATATATGGGTGGATGTGCTTTGTGAGAAGAGCAGACTGAAAAAGGGAGGCAGAAGGCAACAACAGAGGGAGGGGAGCACTTAGCAAGAGGTGCTCGAGTCACAGGGGTTTGGGGATGTGGGTGTGGGGTCTGGAGGGAGTGTTTTAAGAGTGAAAGGAGGAGTGGGGGGGATCTGCTCTGCTCTCAGATCAAAGAACTGGAAAAAGGAGGATTGCTTTTCATTCAGTCTGAAGAGACGCAGAGAGACCAGAGAGTCACAGACTCTCCTGAGACTGTGGCAATACAACTGGAGACTCAAGGCTGTCTACAACTCCGAAAAGCAGAGGGAAGTGGTTAAGGACACATAGTCTGTGGACCAGTCAAAGGACTTAATCTGGATAGAGGTGATTCGTACTTGCTGAGTGAACACTCAAAATAAGAGAACAGAGGACAAGAATAACGAAGAGTGTCCCTCGGGGAAATTGGTGACATTCATTTTTCACAAGAATCTATAGGAGGATCCCATCATGGCTGTTCAACTTATTCCTGAATCGGCCGTGTGTATGCTCATGGTGAGTCCTGTGCGGGTATAGTATTGCTAACTCAGTTTAGTGTCTGTCTTTGTTTATTTCATTCTCTGCTGTGCCCTTCTCTCATCACTCTCTCCTTGTGGCAAATGCCCATGCAGCCACTAAAGCAGGAGGTGTCACCCTATTAAAAGGCATGTTTTCTTTTTGCTCCTCCCCATTACTAACATTTACCAGTTAGAAACACTTTGACAACTTCCTAGAAGGAATCAGAAGCTGCTCTGTGTAGTGAAGATGCTTGTGCTTTTGCAACCAACTACTGTACGTTAGAAACGTGGGCAAAAATTACGTGCAAGTCTGCAGCGCATGTAAATACGTTCAGCATTTGATCGATTCTCATTTTGAAGACTAAATACAGCTACACACAGAACTACTTTGGTGCAACCAATGGCAGAGAATTTGTAGGACATTAATAGTGTAGACTTGCAGTCCATCATTAACATAAATCAGGTTGGCTTGGGTATGCCTGGTATACATCTGGTCATTGAAAGTGACGAAATAGTCACACACAACATGCTTAAATCCATTGAACTCCTATTTTCCCTCTGTCCAGCTGCAGTGCAACAATGGCAGAGTGGCTCTGATGCATGTGTAGAATACAGATAAGGCATGGATCCCTCTTATGATAAGCATCAGTGAATTGAATGTACAGTCGCTTTATACAAGAGCCCTTGTTCTGCTCATTCACATTCTATAGTGTTGGCATTCTGCAGTCCCAAGAGGAGTCATGCATGGCTGCACTACCTGCTATCTCCACCTGTCATGACTGTCTGTTACTATGGCAATAGGCCATGCACCCAACTCAAGGGGAAGGCATTAGAAACAGCATTAAAAAAAATAGCAGGGTCGAAGAAGAGTGCAAGACATGATAGACAGGGCAACAAGAGGAAGTTGAAACAGGAATTGTGAGTCATGAGAGCAGGAATATAAGCAGGAGTGAATTAGAAAAAGAAGAGAGCCTAACATTACCTTCCAAAAAGAGCACATTACAACACGTGTTGTCAACTTTAGGGTTGTTCCCCTCAAAACTCATCCTTATGTTTTTGTTTCTGTTTGCCCTGGATGGTGAGGAGATCTCAGTGGGTTCATCTGCTGAGCATAATGTCATATTGCTGGCAGACACTTTCTGTCCCTTGACTCTATTTTACACTGTCTGTCTATGTGTTAGTGTTAGCATAGAGGGTGTTCACTTACAAGTGCACTTACTGTCATAGCTAACAGCTGTAAAATGCCTTGCTGACATACCAGATTTTTTTCTGTCATCCCTGCTCCCACAGGAAAACTAGTTTATTGTCCCTCACTTTTTTACTGTCACTGTTCTACTTATGATTAGAAACCAAACAGAAAAAATAATCAGTTTTGCCAATGAGCAAGATGCCTTGGTATTTTTTTTTGACATATTTGTTTTATGTTCGTGGATCTTAGGCTCACCAACCCTCAGGACTAACATGAGTTTAATATGTTCGGTGGTGAATTTTCCTTTAAATACACAAAACTGACATCAGGTAATTTATTTCAGAGCTCAGTGATTTCTTCACAAAACCCTTGTCATTTGTATTCACACTGACGTGTTGAGAGCTTGAACCTATCTTAATTATTAATGGGAGCTTATGCAGCACATGTGTGTGTGGGTGTGTGTGTTCGAGTATAAGATTAGTATTGATCATTCTTCCTGTCTCTGCGTGGATTAATATTTCAGGTGAATGAGTTATTATCTCCTGCAGTAATTAAAGGAGCTGCTTGAAACAACTTCTCACCAAACTCAAGCACTGACCACTGGCAGTTACTTCAAACAGGAAAAATTACATCTTCTTTATTTTTGCCTTGCTCTTATTGTAGCAGACACAAATAAATAAATACAGTAAATTGTGTTTTACTCCTCCTTTGGGCTCTGTTGGTCTGGAACTAATGTGATTGGCCCAGACTACTACAGCTATAAAACCGAATGGTCTCATGTCTGGCGTATAGACTGAGCCAAGTGGGAGAGACTGTTTTATAAGAATTATGGCCAGTATCCTAATATTGTTATGGATGGATTAGAGCAGTAAAATATTATGACTGGCAGGAGAAATTGATGAATGAGTCTTGGGGGAATTATACCCTTTTTTTTAACATGCACTTCATTTTCATGGATTAATTAAACACAGGCTCATTTTATGTATGTTGGGGGTACACTTACTGTATCTGCGTGAACAGTCTTTCGCTCTCTTTGCCTGGTCTGATGGTCTTATGTTTTAGAGGAGGATGAAGGGATCAATAACAAGTCAGTCTCCAGTTAAGGCACACAGAGGCATGCTGTCATCTGATATTGAAACAGATCACAAATTAGATGCTATCGCTCGACCTCAATAGGGATGATAGCTGCTGAGATCTATATCACAAACATGTGACATGTCTCCTGATTTTATCCTACTTCTAAATCTGAATGAGTAGCTACTGCTAGCATGTATTGTGATCACTGTGTTGTTCCATACCTTTCCCTTTGTGGTTCGACCTAATGTGTGTGCTCTTGATTTCAGGGCTCAGAACTAGGGTGCTATAGTCTTTGTTACCACACTCATTACTGAGCCGATTAGCTCAGAGCTCAGATAAGAGCACTTCTTAGTTGTCCCGAACATGAATATATCCTGTTGGGCCTAATTAAATATGGGGTTTTAAAATACTATATATTTTAATGAGTACAGGAAGCAAATGACAGGCGTGATTACAGACTAAATCCAACAACATCTCCCCGCTCAGGAGGTTCATGTTTTTCATGGAGCTAATCCAGGATTTATCATAAATTCAGCACATGCTTACAAGCAATGTCATGAGGCTGTCAAAATTGGGAACACATTTTATCTCAGTGTTCTGCTCTGGCTAATCTTTTTTTCTCTGTCAGAGCGATTGTCTTTTTCCATATGCAGGGGCAGCTGATCAATGGGAATTTTGCTATCTGGGCAATGCAAATACAGCTGAGAGAAAGCAGGGCAAGTTGGTATCTTGACACACAGAGAAGCTAAGTGGATTATCTTCCTATTGCTGGAGGGTGCTGCTCTGCATGCAGCAGACAACTTCACTGTTCCTCAGTAATACGGACATTTCCATGTTAGAGGTCTTCTGTCTGTTTCCTGCATAAAAGAAGTTCTGGTTTCCAACGTGTAGATGACATCATTGCACACCTGCCAAAGTAATTAGCACATCTACAAAGCTGTTAGTCTGTGGCTTTCACTTTGCCCTGTGTGAAGTCATGCTGATAACCTCATAATGGAAGTGTTACTTTACCCGACAAGCACCCGGCTATGAACTTGTAGCTGCACAGAAAGACAGGCAACTCCAAAACAAAGACCTCACATTGCCCTTCATGTTGGCGTCCATGTCTCTTTATTACTGTCCTTCATTCAATTACCTTGTCACTGAGGATGAGGACCAGATGAGTCAGTGTGATCAAGCCAGATGATTCGTTCAGCACTAATCAAATCACTGCTCAGTGACGTGATGTACTCAGTGTGTGTGTACACATGTGACTTAAATGACTTGGGCATTAGACTTATAAAACAATTTACCCTAAACACCTGGATTATCCATATAGCTGTACAGGCAATAAAACATGGGCAATCATTAGTTTTTGCAGATTATCTTACCCAGTGTTAGATTGCTTTTGTATTTTCCATTCCCGATCTGATGCTCTCTATGACACTACACACTGGCAAGTGTACAAATGGAGGTAGGTTGAACAATATGGGGGAGGGGTAGCAGAATGACATCATACTGAAATAATTGATTATTTCCCTGTAACGATGGATTACAGTGCATGCAATTGCTTGTAGATAGAAAGAATACTTTTCACTTTTAGAACACTCGGATAGGAGGATGGAGGTTATGGCAGTAATTCAAAATTACCTATTAATAAGATTAACTGAGTTACTTTTAAATCTACTTGCAAGCCACCAAGATGCAGACGACCAAACCACTAACATTACAGGTGCACAAACGTACACCTTCTCTATAATGCCAGAGCCAATCTCTGGACAAATACCCTTTCTGTCCTTTATGGATTCTCTTTAATGTGTCCACCTGCGGTATTTTTGTACTTCCTCTCTTCTTCTTCTTTTTTTGCTTTTACAGTGCTGGTTTCCCTATAATAATAAAAGTGGCCATAATTCTACATCATTTCCTTAACACTGCAGTCTGACTGCAGAACGGTCATGCTTGAGTGATGACAGGAGCTAGTACTACTGATCTCAGCAAACTAAAGCTCTGTGGTTGCTGCAGAGTGAAAGAAACACTTTTACTTAACAACAGAAAACCTTTTGGTAAAATGTGATAAAATAAAAAAAAAGTGTCTGAGGGTCAAAAAGGTTAGACCATTGTTGTTTTAGAGCATGATTTGCAGATGAGCATTGTTATATGTTAAATATTGAAGTTTATGATATAAAGAACCATTTTTAAAAAATTTGGATGCTGCTGGGTTGTGGTCTCAAACAGAATAAAACAAGCTGTAACAATGAACTGGCTGACTAGGTAGGTAGCGCACCTGGCACAGTTATAATAGCTGCATTCACGTTTCAATAAGCAATCAGTTGTGAATAAAAATAAATCAATGGCCTTATACAGAGACAAACTATGATGAATAAAATGAGATTACTACAAAATAAACTAAATCAATTTTAATCAGTTTGCAAGCTTTCCCTGTGCATTCTTACTTTTGTGTGCAAGGATGACTGGTTCATTCAATTCACTAGTTCAAATTCACTAGTGAGAGCAAACTTGTTAGCCAGCTCTGGTCGGGTTTGGGGCACCAGTGTACAAAGTCAGTGTTTGGCTGCTAATGCCAATTTAATGTAGTAGTTGCTGTTTTGCTGCCACCATGCAAGTGAGTCAGAGAGGACTTTTGGGGTGTCTCTACTCAATTTCTATTCATGCTAGTTGTGCCAACAAAGTTTCAAGTTTCAGTTTCAAACAGGGAAAAGTTTGGGTTCCTGTTAACATCCACGTGATGTTAATTGTGGAAAGTTAGTGGGATGCCAGTCACCCAAGCTGAGATGTATATCCATATTTTAATAGTGCAGGTCAACTGATATCACACATTTTGTTAAAAAAGAACATCTGAGTATCAAAATTGAAAACCGGATACCTATCCATCAAACAATTATCCAAATACCTGAAGAATGAAGGTGGTGCATTGGTCTCTTTTAACATATAGATATTTATGTGTTTAGCGTGTCTTCTTTACTAGCTAACATTAGCTGGCAGCTAATATTATCACCAGGTAAGAAAGTCAGAATGAATTGTACTTGAGAGCCAGTACAAATGCAGATCTCTAAGGTAAAACAGCCGTCTTAAATAAAGTAAACGCCAAAGCTGAAACCTCATAGAACCGAAGAAATTCTTAGTGGGTTCTTGTGATTGTTTGATGTACTGAATTTTCTGCAATTTTACTTTTTTCAGAGAGGAACTTACAGTTTGTTTTTTTCGATTGCTAACAAGCATTGGTCAGTACTGAAGTTGTCAAAACTGTTCACACGGTCAGTAAAACAGAAGTCCATGTGGAGCGAACTGCAAATCACTTTTTATTGCTTTCACACAAAATGCATTCAGTGACCACAGTTACCAGAAGTCATGAACTCCTTTCTCAGTCAGAGCCCATCCCCTGCTAAACACAATACTGCTGCAGTACATTTTTTCAAATGCTAATACATTTTGTTCAAAACAGGTAAAACACTATCAAAACAGAACTGAAAATACTGAAAATATTTGCATTTCTGATGCAGCCACACTAAAATCTATAGAAAATAACATCAAAAACAGAGCTGAGTGCAGTACAGCTGGCTCATTAGCAGCAGATTTTGGGGGAAATGTATGTCAAAGAGGACAGGTTGGTTGAGACAGAAGAATGGGAGGGAGAGAGGGAAAACGAGCTGTGGTCTCCAACGAGTTAAGGGACACGTTTATTGACGATGAATTGAAGGGACTCTCTTTTTTCATCCCTTTTCACACATGCATTCTGGACTGGACTTTACTCAGAGTTGCATTTTCTCATCTGCTCACATACTGAAATGCGTTCACATATGGGGAAGTAGTCTGCTTGATTTCAGTGATGTGTAGAGAGTAGAGGAAACATGATGTGACACAAAAAGTTCACAGCAGAAATCAGCAGATTTTTGTTTACAGCACTGAAGTAGCGCCATTCACAGGATTAGAAATGACACGTTATGTTTGTGACCTCAGTTTCATGAAGGAGAAAACCACTACAACAGCAGAAAGCTGATAAATATTTCCTATAGTTTATAATTTTGAGCAGAAATGTCCACTCTCTGTTATTTAACAGCTGTGTTCACACCCACATGGACTCACACGGACTTTGAACTAAGTGGCCTGCAGGAAAAAGTCTGGATAATGTCCGTGTGGGTTGACTTGGATGTTTACGTTCTCACATGCAGCTCACCTGAGAAAATTCTAGAGAAATTCCGGAGTCCAGAGCATGTTTGAAAGCAGAGGCCAGTTTTAGGGAGCAGCCAAACTCGCAGGGCACAACAGCTGCATCAATATTGAGAATTTTCCAGCAAACAGATCACAAATTAGATCAAATTAGGCATGCCTCCCTCCACTGCTGAACTACAGTATAATATGCTTGTACAGATTCTTCCCGAGGTGCATTGTCAGAGAAGACAAAAGATGTGATGTTGATGAAAACATGTGCCCTCCCAGAAGGAGTGAATGTTATACATGAAGTCCTAAATCACTGTGCAATAAGTGGAATCCATAAGCTGAACTGAAGCAAACTGCAGCATTTTGGAGGTGACATGAACTGTTTAGTAGTTTCAGTATTGACCAATGCTTGTTAGCAATTGAAAAAAAATGTAAATTAGATTGAGGGAGAGTAGAAGAAGAAGCTCAAGCCAGAGAAATGGTACTCACTTCTCATCACATGCATAAATGTATAAGGGTTGCTGGACATGTGTATTTGTGTGTGAGACCACAGCAAAGCATTAAATCTCTTAAGGTGTTTACACTGCAGCCTGTTTAAGGGCTATTGATGAGCTGCAGAGAAGGCACCTCAATTTTAATTGACTTCACTAGAGTATCTGCTCGCTCAGCTGTGGTCGTGTGTGTGTGTGTGTGTGTGTGTGTGTGTGTGTGTGTGTGTGTGTGTGTGTGTGTGTGTGTGTGTTTGTGTGTCTGCTCGCACACATCCTCTCCTCATGTTAATGTATGAGGCAAGCTCTCAGTGGAGTATGGCGTGCATCTAATGGCCAAAAGACTGTGAACCAGGTTATTAGCAAAGATTATCTTGTGTAGGTGGTGTGAGGAAGGGGTTAATGAATCAGCCATTAACGTACAGGATGTAAGCCAGCTTGTGTATCAGCAGATGCTCATCAAAGTCTTGCAGTCTTTCCCTAAGCCCTATTTCTGCCTTCATCCTGATGTTTGTTAGAGGACTCCAGTTCTGGCTACCTCTGAAGGTGCACTGACATGCACAGAAATTGCTCACATAAAACAAGGCCAGCTAATTATGTGACTCTTGAGTCCATGCAGTATGAGTAGTGCATAAACATGGGTTGGCATGTATTTGCATTCATTGCAAGACCATTTAATTCACTGAGCAGCGGCTTTAGACAGAACAGCATCTTTCTTTCCTTTTCAGCCACACAGTCCCACATTTACACGAAATCCCTATACCCACACATGACCTACTAATGGTGCACTCAGGCAGTGCTTTCAGAAATTATGGTGAAATTCCTGCAGCAGCTTAAAGAAATTTCCTTCTTATTTCAGTTGACTTGCAGGATATTGCCTGCAGCCAAGCCCACGTATGACATTTATCTGATGGCGTCCCTGTTAGAAGGTCAAGCTGCCGTGGAAATAAACCTTTCACGTTAGATAAATGAGGGGCTCCTGCACGTTGTCACAGCATCACAACACAAACGCTCAGTATATTCCAGTTTAATCCATCATAGAGGAATCTGAGGCAAGCCTCTGGGTATTCTAGGTGCACTGCACCTACCAGCAGGGGAGGAGGGCAGTAAGTATGCTCTCCACTATTTTTTGTTTTTACAACCCATGATGTGAATTAGTTAGTTTACTTAAAGTCATGTGCAGTGGTCTAGGTTGAATTGTGATTTTTTTTACTGCTGCATGCTATAATGAATACGTAAATATTTTTTCAGGGCAATGCAGTGTCACATTTGCAAGATGGCACCTGTCTTATGTGCCAGATTTTAGAGGAGTGGCAGCACGGTGGCAAAGGAGGCGGGGAGTAGGAGAGGCACCAGGCGGTCTGATTGGCTTGCCATCTGTCTCTGGGACCGAACAGATGTCTGAGTAGAAAGACCAATCTCTATTTGCTTCCAGGTTCCCTTCCTTTCCCTTTGTGTGTACTGTGAATAAAATTTCATATGTGTGTATATTTATGTGTGAACTACAGCGTTCACGCCTGTAACGTTTCACACTCAGGTTGACACAGATCCCAGAGGAGCTGATTGTCTTCCATGTGGAGTCATAATGAAGAGCTAGCTTGTTAGTACTTGTAGGATAAACAGGTGAATCATGTTGCATTGCAGATTTAGTGACTTTTTTTGGACTAATTAGGGAGATTTGTAGCTATCACCTTATTTCAATAGTGAAATGAGAGGGAAGAGCTTATTTTAGCCGCCATCTCACACCTGTGTTCTGCTGTCCATCAGGATTTGATGAGACTCACTATAGCTTGTTAAAATTTTAATTGACAAAAGTGCAACCAAGCAAACATTTCTGACATACTAACAAGTAAAGAACGATCAGAACACTTATGTAATAATATTAATCCAATGTAGCTGTAAAATAATAGCAATGGTGTTTATTTTTTTGTGTGTTATGCATTAGTTGTACTTTATCCTTTATCAACTTTATGTCCTGAATAATCATACACCTGTTGACTCTGAGGAGACTGCATTCTAGGTTTTGTATTTGTGTGTTTATGCCAATGTCCATTTGGCCCTTGATGAGAACTATGTATGTGGATTTCTGCTTGAAATATATCTATTTCTTACAAAAAAAATGGTTGTTGTGGTGAAAGGTCTGCTTTTTCCATTTTCTGTACTGAAATAATCCTTATGTTAGCAAAACAGGATGTTGACGGCTTTTTGCGAAGTGTAGCTTCTCTGTGTGTATTGAGAAACAACTGAAGTTTCCAGTTTGTCTGTTGCTTCAGGGACTTTCCTCTCCCTCATCACTGTCAGGGGAAATAATAAAAGCAAATAATAATAGCAACAGAAACCCAGACAGTATTTTATTTAAGCTTATTCTATGTTCAGATCAAATCTCTAGTTTAAGAAGCAAGGAGATAAAGACATTTTCACTGTCTAAAACTAGATATTGCAAGATTTAAAAAGAATTTTTAAAACACAAATACAAAACATATAGCCTTTTCAGGATAAACATCCTGAAACATCGTTTCAATGGCAAACATTTATTATTGCTCAAATACTAAATTATAGAATGAAGAAGAAGAGTGCAATTCATCAAATCCATATACAATTATTACATATAGGTACACAAAATAATGAAAGCAGCTTGTGAACCTTTATGAATGGAAAAAAAAACAACTAAAAAAAAAAAACAACCTCTCCTCGAACTGCCACCTTATTGTGGTGGAGGGGTTTGCGTGTCCGAATGACCCTAGGAGCTATGTTGCCGGGGGCTTAAGCCCCTGGTAGGGTCTCCCAAGGCAAACAGGTCCTAGGCGACGGGCCAGACTAAGAGCAGTTCACAAACTCCTTATGACAAACAAAAAATCAAGGACCGTTACGTCGCCCGGATTGGCGTCACCGGGGCCCCACCCTGGAGCCAGGCCCGGGGTTGGGGCACGTAGGCGAGCGCCTGGTGGCCGGGATCTTTCCCATGGGACCCGGCC
>OMLM01018610.1:19641-29851 GCA_900302695.1 Helostoma temminkii | reverse complement strand
CAACAGTCTGGCTGTGAGGGCCCGAATGCTCCTGAACCTCTTCCCTGATGGCAGTAGTGTGAAGATTGGGTGTGAGGGGTGGGTGGGGTCGTCCACAATGCAGGTAGCTTTGCGGATGCAGCGTGTGGTGTAAATGTCCGTGATGGAGGGGAGAGAGACTCCAATGATCTTTTCAGCTGTCCTCACTATGCGCTGTAGAGCCTTGCGATCCGAAACGGTGCAGTTCCCAAACCAGGCAGTGATGCAGCCGCTTAGGATGCTCTCAATGGTCCCTCTGTAGAACGTAGTCAGGATGGGGGGTGGCAGATGGGCTTTCCTCAGCCTTCTCAGGAAGTAGAGACGCTGCTGAGCCTTTTTGCTGATGGAGCGGGTGTTGAGTGACCAGGTGAGGTTCTCTTCCAGATGAACACCAAGAACTTTGGTTCTCTTGACGATCTCCACTGACGCTCCGTCGATGATCAGTGGAGAGTGGCCACTCTGTGCTCTTCTAAAGTCAACAACCATCTCTTTAGTTTTCCCAACGTTCAGAGACAGGTTGTTGGCCTTCCTGATGCAGCTTGGTCGGAGCATGATACCTGAGTCGAAGCAGCGTCTAGCGGTCGTAAACCTGAACACAACTGTTGTTGGTGTTCATGATTATGTGTGGTCGTGCTAAGAACGCGAAAAACAACAAAAAGCACCAATGTTGGTTTCCGGAGAGGCCGCTGCGAGCTACTGCCGCTCCGCCATCTTGGATTATTACTCATCAATCAATAATTTCAGTGTTTTTCCTGTGTGTGCTTCCGTTTTACAAAACTTTTATTTGGGAGGAACAAAATACGTATCCCCGACCTTTCTGCCAACTGTTCATCCATCTGTCAAACTAAACCCATTTTTCAGAAAGAGCAGTGGAAAAAGCTGAAGAAAAAAACAAAACAAGTAATAAGTCAAAACTATAAAATAAAAGGTATAATCATGACATCATTTTGGTTTGATGCTGCATATTAAACAGGTTAAGTGTTCTTGCACTGTTCACTTCCACACTCAGAGCCTGAGAGTCTGTACTCAGGGCAACAGTCTACATCAGTCTGGGCCTCAAACTATGCGAAGCAGCTCTGAATTAGTTTTCACTCAGAACTCTGGGTGTTGTCTGTGTTTATCAAAAGGAACACCAGTAGTATCCTGAAAAACAAGTAGTTATATATATATAAACAGACTCTGGCTTCTCGATGCTGCTGCATCCTTGTTGTGCAGGTTTAGACCTTTGTCCTCTTGACCTTCTGATGTTCAGATAATGATAATCTGACCGCTCAGCCACTTAAAGTAGAAGTTTTCACATTAATGCTGAGCGAGGATTTGAAAAGCAGAAGTTAATGTCACAGCATAAAGATCAGCCCAGTTGTGTGTTTTCAGCCTGTTCCTGTTTTCATCTCACTAATCAGCTGTTTTGTTCGTATTTTTTAAATACAGCATCTATTTTCCAACTACTTCTTATCACTGCAGCTTACAAACAAGGTGAACTAAGATGGTGAAAATCCTGACCACAATGACCACAAGTTGTTCACTGACCACTACAGTGCAGCCGCCCAGCTGTTGTATGACCATGTTCACTCTTACAGATGACAGGAAGGGCAGTCCTGTTAACAGGAACAGCTGAAGCTGAAGGCATCGTTCAGCACAACATGAAGCCTCAGTCTGTGTCTCAGCTCCTCAGGACCCCTCTGTTAAAGAAGGAAAAAGTCACAATGGTCACTGAAATAAATTGTAATAAATTTACAATAAATTAACTAATAAAAATCAGACATTGTTTTTAAATTGTGGTTCAACAGAAGCATTTTAAAAAATAAATTTATCAGGATGGTGCGACTTGGACAAACATCATGGTTAATATAAAACAATATAATCCTTTTGTGGCTTGTCATGATGCATTTCCATTTTAACTATGGTGTCCTCCTCAGTCATTTTCCAAAAGGTGACAGATGGTGTGATCTGATGCCGATGTACCTTGACCTTGGAGTTCACCTCTAATCTCTTTGGAAGTTGTTCTGGTTACCATTCACAATATCCGTCTCTTCAATGTTCATTAATTTTCCTCTTGCAGCCGCGTCCAGGGTTGGCTACAGTCCTGTGGACCTTAAACTGTCATATAGTATGTGCAACTGTAGTCACAGGAACATCAAGCTGCTTGGAGGTGGTCTTATAGCCTTTACCTTTAACATGCTTGTCTAGACTTTTCTTTCTAATCTCCTGAGCTTTCTGTACACACCATGATACCAAACAGCACAGTGACTATTTTCCCTCTAAATAGACAGACTGACTGATAGCAAGTCTGAAGACACTTGATGATAATTACAGGACACACTTTAACACCTCCCTATGGTCAATTTATTTTCAGTCTCTCTCAGAAATGCTTCTGTTGAACCACAATTCAAAAGCAATGTCTGATTTTAATTAGTTGATTGATATTTGTTATTACTTCAGTTTTGTGTTATTCTAGAAACCACTGTGAGGTTTTATTTTTTTAACAGACAGGTACCAACAATTCTGTCCACGCCTGTAGCTGAGGTCTTGAGATGTTTCCTCTGAAAACAGACTAAAGCAGGTCCAGTTGCAGCAAAACCTACTTTCTGTGTCATCTCCATGGAGACGGCCCAAGATGCTAAAGGAGCTCACAGATTGGATGAAGACTATGACAAAGTTTGTGCTGATGTCACCACTGAGCATGAGCATTGAGCTGATGGTGTTGCTCGATGTGTTTCTCTTCCTCATGTAAAAAATAAACAGTAATTTTCTAAAAATCTAATGTCAAGCTGCAATGCTAATTTCCATTAGCCTATTAAAGCTAGATTCTATTAGCATTGAGCTAATGGTCAGTAGTTAATAGTTATGCTTCTGTTTTAATTTGTATGTGTTGTTCTTGTGTTCTTGTAAGCAACAAATAATCAACTCAAAACTACTGAAACCATTTCAGGGACTGTTTACTTCTCTGTTGAACTAAATAACACCAATGTTCAGGAAGAGTAGAATAAATACCAAAAAAAACAACAACTTTGTTGTGATAAATGAACTTCAGAGAAACAGTTCCACCCACAAGCTATATTTTCAGCTTGAAAAAAGTCACTTCCTCTGCTTTGATGCTATAAATCAAACAGTTTACGTCTCAGCGCAGCGTCACATCATGTCACATCATGTCACATCATGTCACATCAACTAAACACAGCGAATGTGTCAGTCTGTACTCAAGAGTTTTTGGTTTGGAGCGTCAGAAAAGTGAAGCATGTGAGTCCTGCTGGTTCTGGATCCGTTTGATGTTTTCACAATCAATATGTGTGTAAAGGTATAATATCATACTTATATGTGAGCTACATGATCTAATGGTTTCAAAACCCCTCCCAGTTTTTTTCTAATATCAGATCTGGTGGTTTGACAGCTCAGTCAGTGATTGGTCAGCTGAATGTACAGGCTCATTTCTGTGGTGAGGATGATAATAGGAAGATGCTAACAGGCATCAGTCTGCTCTTGTGACATTCAGATGTCCTCCGGACAACATGAAGACTCCATCAACCCCTCTGCTTCTCGGTGAGTCACACACAGAGCTTCTACATTCATTCAGTGGCAGCATCAGGCCTCTCGTCAGTCTGTAGTTCCAGTGCTGTGTTGTGAAATTCGGTGTCCACCACCAACAGCGGCCGCCAGGTGTTTGAACGAAATGCCTGTCCTTAACCTACGAAATGTGGGACTGGTTTCAAAAACCTCCAATCTCAGGTCCTCTGTTTCTAGGATTGCTCTCCTCTGGACGGAGACCTTGGTTATCGGTGTGTTTCGATTACTGTCTACTGTCTCCTTTCTCCTTTTCTAGCTCTTCTCCCAGCCCCTGGTACTTATCAAACTTCTCGTGTTCCTACTTCCTGATTGCTCCATCTATCACTACGGCCATCTTCCTCTGTTTGTCCACTGCTAAAGCATTTGGGAGGGAGTATGACATCCAGCAAACTGTTAACTAGTAGTAGTTTGGATTCTTTTAGTGTCTATGCTCATCAAAGTTATTTGATACTGCATCTGCCATTGTTCTCACCATTACCATAATGATTCCTCTACACCCCACCCCTAATTGTACCGGCATCTTTTATCATTTTTTTTCTTATTTGTTCTTAATGACATTTTTTCATTTTTGAAAAATGTTTTGAAAGTTCTTTTACTGACGTGGTTCTTTTCTGGTCTTGAACAGAGAGCAGCTGTGATATGGCTCTGGGGTTCAAAAAGCTTCTTTAATCTTCAATCTTGCCTCCAGATTCACACTAGAAAATGATGTTTTCAGCTCCAGTCCAAGGTTTATATGAGCATTGGTAGAGCAACAGCATGTGAGGATTAACTCAGGTGTTCTCATGTATTTATCCTGCCGTGGACTTGAAAGCCAACTTTAAGCCACATTCATGAAAACCTACCTTACTGCCTTGAAACTTGCCCCTAAACTGTTAAAAATGCATCATATCTTGTCATAATTTTAGGTTTTGTCATATAAACTTTAACAAATTCAGCATGCAACAGGAAATTGACAGTCAGATGCATTCTCACGAAACAAACTGTTCTCGGAAAACCAAACAACATTTGGTTTGAGTAAGGGGTGGTCGTTGGGTAGAACCTACTGGAGGCACAACGTGACAACATGAAGTTGTGGTTTTCTTAACCACAAGCGCAAGTTAGACCAAGAGAAAGCACGACACATTTTTCTTTACGTTCTGGTGTTGAAACAATGAAACTCACTGTGGATTCTTAGCCTCTGTATTCACACATGGGCTTAACCGGACTGCACTTGGACTTTGTACTAGGGAGCTGGTACGACAAAGTGCGTTCAACGTTAGTACAACTAATAACCAACAAAGTTTAGAAATGGATATTTTTTGCAGGCTGCAGCTCTACTACCACTAAAGCATCTACTAGTGCAAACACAACGTGTTTTCCTCCTTTTCCAGTGAGCCACTGATACAGGGCCAGCTTATGTGTACTTCCCTGTAGTGGAATATAACAGATTAAAATAATCAGAACAGTAATTCTACATGTAGCCTAAATATAAAATCCTTTAATCTAGTGTCCCTTTCACAGTTAACTCTAAAGTTGTGAAACAGTTTTTCAAAATCTAGTAACATTTCTAATTTAGATAACACATCGGACAAATGTGGTGAGTAAAGTACATTTACTCAATTACTGTACTTAAGTACAATCTTGACGTGTTTGTACTTTACCGGAGTATTTCCATGTTATTTTTTAGTAATTTATAGTCCACTATGTTCCGAATAATGTACTTTTACTACATTCCATGTACTTTCCAGCATTAGTTACTAATTACTTTTGCAAGTTCAGATTCTTATAAAAAATTTAATACTGATCTATGACTTACAGATCAACCACCTGTCATATGGTGGTTAAATAATCATTTTTGTTCCACAGTCAAGTTCTTCACTGGTTGAAATCTACAGTTTTCTTAGGGAAAACTACTACTTTTGTACTTTAAGTAAAAATTTTAGCATGTACTATAGTGTAGAAAAATATGGTACTTATAGAAGAATGTTTTTCTAGGTAAATACTTGTCTTGTACTTGATCATTGAGTTTACATACGTTATACACCTCTGATGAGCGATTTTAAATATTATTAGAATGTCTCATAGTCTATATTTAATCAGTCTGCTAAAGTAACAGCTGTGATGACAGTTACACAGAAGATAAACACAGCATCATGCTAAAGATGTGACATGAGTAAAATATCACCTTCACCTTAAACCTACCTGGATATTTGCCTCTGAAATGACTGACCTCCTCTCCTCATCCTTGCGTGTCGTTCAGTGTGCTAGGATGAATTGGCAGTGTTTACATCAATCAGGCAGCACAACACAGAGCATGTGAAGCAGTGTATGGATACGCAGTCAACTCGGTGGTGAAGCTCGATCAAAATACTGAACATAGAGGAGAGAAAGACTAAAATATTTACAGCTGATCTGATGACATGGATAATGATTATTGTAATGGTGTCAGTCCGCCACACAAACGGAGCCGCTTTTTATTTTTGTTTTTTTCTGTTCAAGCTGCACGTGGTTGGTCAACTATGTGATGGAGGAGGAATGGGTGTGATTCTCTCGAGTATAATAAACCATGTAAATAATATACGTTCGATATAAGGTACGTTCACTTGAGAGCTGAAAGAGCCAGCTCTTTTAAGTGAGACGAGCCATAACAAGTGGATCTCTTAGAGCCGGAATATACATAATACAGTAGGAGGAGCAGTTGTGCAGTTCAGTGGCCACAGCTTGCTCTAGGCTTTATTTTGTTGTTATATTTAAGCCCACACGAGTCCACAATAGTGTCCACTATTCTCTTCTCTAGCAGAGTCACCTGAGAGCTTCTTAAAGGGACAGTAACTAATTTCAGATGCTTGGTTTGAACCAAAAGAAAAACCACAGCCACAACTTCTCTCCTTTATAAAAATCTCTCCTGCACACATACACCACTGCCCCTTGTTGAATTAAAGCGGCGACAGACAAAGTTTATACTGAGGCTTAATGCTGCTTCTAGAGGATGTGCGTCATTTTGATGAAGACATGTTAGTGATTATAGCAGTTAACCTTAGTTTGCACTGCAGTCGATGTGGCATGTGGCTGCAGCAAGCTTCTCTGTAGCCACTTTCACACTGCCACTCAATGGTGGCTTCACAGCACCAATATGCCTCCTCATTGTGCTGTATGAAAGGGATCAAGGCAGCAAGGAGGTCCTGGAGCGTACTTACGGCAGAGTTTCAAAGTGCAGTGTAAGTAGGCAAAGGTGACTGTGACAGTGGGCACGACAACACGTCTGGTCCCGTTTGCACTTGACTTCTTAGAAAATGTATAAATTATTAGTTAGTATTCTGTATAATGTACCACAAGAGTCAAATACTTCTCCAAACATTTAACTGTATCATTCCAGGTGTGGCTGTGCTGCTGCTGTGTGGACTGCTTGTGTCTGCAGGTAAGCTGACGGAAGTAAAAACAATCGCTTCAGTAATAATACACACACATTTACTCTGTCTTTTCTCTTTCAGTCCTCTCCTTCTTGTCTTCTTCTTCTTCAATCGGTAATCTCTTACATTTGGTGGTCGTCGTTCCGTACTTCATCTGCACCTTCCTTATGGCGTCTAAACATAGCAGCATGATGACAGGTAATAATGACAAGCTCACACACAAAGAGTCTGGAACAAGATCCTTAGAGGTCTGGTGCTCTAGCTGTAGACATCAACAGTTGTAGAGGCTTGAGGACTTCAGTCCCAGTCAGTTCCTGCTTCTTGCCAAAGTCCCTTAGATTGTTTTGTTAAAGTTAAACTGTTAACAGCAGCAGTAATATTCAACCAAAACCTTTTTTTAAGGACGGGCCCAAGTTGTCTCCATGGAGAAAGACCAGGACACTGAAGGAGCTGTGGATCTTGGTAACGACACATAACGTCACAATGAAGACAGGTAATAACCAACCAGAGCTTTGTTTGGTGTCGCTTGGCATTTTAAATTCTAGTTGTAGTAGCCCAGAAGGGAGATGTGAAGCTAGTCACTGCTGGGGTCTAGGGTATAAGGACAGGGCCTCTGGTCAATTACAACACACACTGAAAGAGGTTCAAGGTGGAATAAAAGCCACGGATACTAAAGTCTGACTTTGTCCAAACTTACCTGCAGGACTCCTCACAGTTGTCTACATGGAGATGGACTGGGACGTCAAAGGAGATCAGGGATTCAATGAAGACTGTGATGCCATCGCTGCTGTCACCACCAGAGTGTTGAGCTGCAGAAACTGATGGTGCTACTCGACCTGTTTGTCTTCAGATATCTTAAGAAAGGTTAGATAAACTGTACAAAAACATTTAATAATCAGATATTAATCAATGAACAGAGTCAGAGTAAGTGGAAAAAATGACCTCAGAAGAGTCAGTTAGTGAATACGGACAAAACCAAACATACTGTAGCTTATTTTTAGGGATTTGTTGTTTTTCAAATGCTTCAAATAAATTTGCCAAAAAAACATCTTGTGTATCCTCAAGACTTCCTTCTGTGAACTGATAGGACAAAAGTTGAACTTTTTGGAAAACGTGTTAAATCTAATGTAAAACTAACACAGCATTTCATAAGAAGAACATCATATCACCACTCAGACATGGTGGTAGTAGTGTGTTGGTCTGGGGCTGCAGCTCCACTTGGACGACCTGACATAATAAATGGAACCATGAATTCTGAGCTCTACCAGAAAATCCTGAAGGAGAATGTCAGGCCATCCGGAAATGACCCAAAGCTCAAGCAAACTTGGGTACACCTCTGAATGGCTCAAAAAAACTAAATGAAGGTTTCAAGTGGCCAAAGACCAGACTGAAAGTTGACTGAGATCTTGTTGTATGACCTTAAACTGTCTATATATGCTTAAACTAAATTGGCTCAATTAAAATAATTTTGCAAAGAAGAGTGGGTAATATTCCTCCACAGTGATTTAAAAGACTCATTGCCAGTTGTTGCTGCCAACCATTTGTTAGGTTTACGTGGAAATGACCTTTTCTCAGGTTTGAACAGCTTTTTTCCGTTTAACAGCATTTTGTATTTACTCAGCTTAGCTTTGTCTAATATTAAAAATTGTTTGATGTTCTGAATCGTTGACAAATATGCAAAATAATAAAAAAAATATATCGGAAAGGGAGCTTTTTCACAGCACTGTACTTTTAGATTTGGTAGAGTCATGTTTCGACCTGTTTATCTTCCTCAGAGTCAAGCACACGAGGGCCACGCTAGAAAAACAATACGAACTCAAGTGGTTTGAACTTAAATCCACAGCCAGGTCCATACTCTGCTTACAGTATAAATAATTTAAAGTTTCAAGCTGTGGGTCAGTTGGCCACCATAAATATCAGGTCTGGAGGTTTGGCTCTCGGTTTCTCGTGTCTCTGGACACTGAACTCATAACCCCTGGTGTCATATATGCAGCTGTTTGCCTGTAGAAAATTTCCCACTGGGATTAATAAATATTGGTTGTTATTGTTGTTGTTATGACCCTGTTGATTTCCCAAACTTTGCAAACTTCTTCAGAAACAGAGAGATCTGAACTCATGCTGTCACTTAACTCACACTGGGCAGCGCCCCCTAGAGTCTGGGTGCAGAACTGCCTCTATGACTGACCCCTACTGGATTCACATACTTGAAATGATTCCTTCAACAGTGTATAAAACTGTTTGTGTTTGTGTTTGTGTTTTGAGCTCTAATGTCTAATGAGCGTACTCTGCACCTGAAGTTAATCATCGCTTGTCTGTCAGAGTGAATTGTCTCTGGCAACATCAGCTGAGTTAATCAATAAGTAACACGGGATCTACTCTGTGTCTGCGTTTGGAGATTTTTTTTGTTGATCTGCTGTGAAGGTGAAGCGGATCAGCTGCAGTCAAGGAGTCTGAAGACAGCTTGTCTTTGTTTAGTTCATCCTCTACTTACCTGAACAGGTGGTAGGTTCCACTCAGGTGAGCCTGAGAAGGTGAAATGCTGGAAGTGGCAGCTCGTTGTGAGACTGCAGCTTTTATTGGTTAATATTTTTCTTGTTAAAAGTCACGTTGGTGCTCTATTGATCTGCTTCTACAGCATCTACAGTCTAGTTTTTCTTATTCTGTTATATGTGTGTTGTCTGCAGAAGATGTGCTGATTAGCATTTAGCCTCAGTGTAGCTGGTGTGGTTCCTTAATCATCTGTTCAGGTTAATTTTGTTCAGAATGAAAATAGTTTTCTACAACAACTTTTCTACGACACTAAATGCACCTATTTTAAATTATTACCATTATTATTATTAGTTATTTAATCTCACTTTATTCAAGCTGTTTCCCTCTCTGCAGCTGTTGAGTGCGAAGCTGCCTTGCTGCAGAGCACCGTGTCAGGGACTCTAAACCTTTAACCTCTGAGCTAAACAGAGCTCACTGAGTTCGAGTCTGTTTTCAGGGGAACGATCCTTTAATTTTTAATGTCAGAGCACGAGGAGAGGAGGTCGAAGGTGACGGCTGATTGGATGGTTCAGACGGGAAACAGGGTGTGTGTGTACGTGTGCTCCTGGCAGGAACACACACACCACAGGGAAATTCCAAAACTCACACACACACACACACACACACACATTTTCCATTTTCAGTCTCAGGCTGTCCTCTTACTGAACATTTGCACCTGTATCTCTACTCTGCCATAACTTATCTCTCAC
>OMLM01018608.1:0-30047 GCA_900302695.1 Helostoma temminkii | reverse complement strand
ATATAGTTGTTGTTGTTTGCATCAGTTTATTATCAGCTCTTTAATCAAACTTTAACCATTTTATTACTTTTCCATAAATGTATGATCACTTGAACTAATTAGTGCATTAGTGCCCTGTTTCATTACTGTTGCATTAACTAAGTAAAACTTTCAAACTTTCAATCTCACATACTTTATGTTTTGCCTTATGTAGTTACTCATGTTAAAACAAGCTGCACCAATTATGCACCACTGTTATTAGTTTTGAGAAATTGGAGGAAACTTGTTGAACTTTGGGGTGGGATACTTGCTGTTTTATAGTTTTGCAGTTGTGCCCACCAAAATAACAATTTTACCATGCTTTATTTCTCCTTATTTGAATGCCATCGACTGACTCAGAAGAAACTGGAGGCCACAGAACTGGAACAGGGAAATGGTTCACCTTCTCCCCACTCGTCCACCTCATGAGTAATTCAGAGGAACAGTACACCACACACCATGGACTGACAAATAAACAGCAGCCATGTTCTCATCTGAACAACACCTAGTCAAACACACACACACACACAAACACACACATGCTAAAGTTATTTTGTTGCCTTCACTCATGGTTGACTAATTAGCATTCAGGCTGGGCTACATTTGGATTCGTTGTTAGGCTGAAGTGTTGCCATTCTGATGGAGAATGTTCAAGTTTCCTAAGTGAAGGCCAATTCACCATTTATTCTTTAGCATTTTTCTGAGGCTGGTTCTCCCAGGCTCATTTGTACCACAGTCATCAAGCATATTATGGGGTGTCTGAGACAGTTTTGACATAGTTGCCAAACATGTTTTACAGCAAACATCAAAGTCTTTTCTATAGCAACACAGTCAACCGTCACCAGCCTAATTAAAATGCTATGTTTGCTTTGGAGAGAGGGATGCATATATCAACTGAAATCATTAGGAATAAAAAAAGAGAAAAATAGCGAGGTGCCAAGACGCTTTGTAGTGGATTCATATTTGTACGACGCCGTTTGAATGAGCTCAGCCAAAACAAACACTCCGAGGCCAACTCCTTTATGTGCTTTTAGTTTCTACTTGGGTTTCTGCAGCCACACAATGACATCAGATTTCTCAAAGAGACATCCACAAACGTGTCACTCCAGCTGTTTTGTTAACTTGTGAGATAATTCAATAAATTCAGGACATTGAATAAAACTTGTTCACTTTATGTTAGTAGTGCAGGTTAGTGTCTGTTCCATAGTCTTTCAGTCTCAGTGGTATCAGCTCAAAAGTCACCCTCTGGACCTCCAGCTACAAGCAAGTGTTCACTTTCTTGTGCATGTCATTAGTCAGCCTTCCTTTCTTTATGCCCCCATTTTGTCCTAATGGTGCTTGGCACACTGATACCAAGAGTGAGATTGGATTATTAGCTACAATTAAGCACAGGGTAGCAAATGGCTTCAAATGAGGCATTAAAAGGAGACAAGAGGGTCTGTGAGAGAGGACGGTGTCATCTACAGGAGAGTATCATCAGAAAGTTTCAGTACTTTGTATATGAACATGGCTTGATATACATCTGAACGCACACAAACACACACACACACACACACACACACACACACATATTAAAATGCTGACAGTTAATAACCATGCACTCACAAACTCAAGCTGTCACACATCCAAGTGCTTCAAGATGCACATTTAGGCTTTAATAATTAATGCCGTCTGCAGATATTCACGCCAAGTTTTGGAGAATTTTAGGGTCTTTAGAAAAAGGGAAAAAAAATACAGTCTTCCTGTTTTTACTCCACTCTTGCATCATAGCATTTTTTTTTTAATCTATCTTCTCTGTTTTCTGTGGAAGACATTATTTTCTTGATACAGCTATTCATTTGCACGGCTTCCATTTTTGATATATGGTCACAGTGATTTAGGTGAAGAAATAAAATGTTCCACACCGTTAACAAGCCAGCGGGCTACCAGAGTAACTTGATCATTAGGTTACACCCTATATGGGCTGCTGCTGATTCATTTTTATGGTGCATTAGGAAGGATACATTTATGCCCTTAAAGTATAGGAAGGCACTATTGCTTGGGACTTTCCAGTGAAATGAGAATTTCAAGAAGGGGAATGGACTGGATAAATCCTAGATTCCTGAATTGTACATGCTTTAAAGATGATAACAGAATCATTAAGCTCATGTCCTACACACACATCCACACATGCACTCACTGACCACAGTACATGTACCTTTCACTGCCAGCCTACATTACTGTAATCAGATCATAGCACTGTATGTCTGAACGTTTAAAGCAGTTGGTTGTGATCAGGAAGCAAACAACGTTGTTAACAACGTGTGTGCTGGGGCAGGAAACCGGCTGTAAACAAACAGTTTAGCCAAATTATGCCAGATGCTAATCATCAGATTATTTGTCAGAAATTATCACCCACAGAGCTCTCTCTGTTGATCTTCCTAAAACATTACTCCTTTAGAAAAGAATGCTAATGAGAGGAAGGGCCAGGATAAAACTGTCTAGAATAATATTCTAATCAGTTCATCCATGTGCCCAAGTGGACATTTGTATACCATGTAATGACGTTTCCTTCAGGCATTCATGAGATATTACATTAATGAGAGGTTTTTGCCCGTTTTGAAGAAAATCCTTTTAGGTGGTCTTGTGGGTTCACAAGAAAAGGTACCAGCATGTAGGTCTAAAAAATACAAACACTCATGTACACAGAGATAGAAGTCTCAGCCACACTGTTGCTGTGTTCTGCTGAATACTAAAATGTCATTGTCCTGAGTGTCAGGATTTTCAATGCATTTATTGCACACATTACTAAGAGTATATGATCTGGAGGGATTTTCTCTCAAGGTAGTTGTCTTGTTCTAGAACAGTAGGGTGTCGACCTTCCCACAGCAGGTGAAGATGAGGTGCTGCCAGGTGTCTATTGTCACTAATCCTTTTAATACCAAAATGTCCCAGCTGGATAAGCGGGAGGCTTTTTAAAGGAGTTGCTGGGACATCCTGATAGAAAGAGATGCATTTTGTACGAGTAGTACGAGTATGTACGAGTTAAAGGAGCTATTCTGGTCAAAGATAACTTAAAGATTCCTTACAGTAGTGCTAGATGCCAGTGCTATGTCATCTAGGTTGACTATATGATTAGAGATCAAATCCATTTGGTTCTAAATAGAATAACCTCTGTCTTGCCTGAATTTAACATAGGACATTCAGGTCTTTTAAACATTCTTAAAGTTTGACTAATTGCTTTTTTAATGTGATTAAATGCCTGGTTATAGCTGATATCTACATAGAAATTGAAGTTTTTTTAGGTTTATCATAAAGTTTATCATGAATAGTGTAAAGAGTATCAGTCCAAGCGCATAACCTTGTGGAACTCCGTAGCTAACTTTTGTCTGCATGGAAGACTCATCATTAACATGAACAAACTGGAACCTATCTGACAAATAAGCTTTAAACCAGCCTAGTGCTGTTCCTTTAATCCCAATGACATGTTCCAGTCTGTGTAATAAAATGTTGTGATCTATAGTGTCAAAAGCAGCACTGAGATCTAACAAGACAAGAACAGAGAGAAAACCGTTGTCTGAAGCTAATAGAAGATCGTTAGTGACCTTCACCAGAGCTGTTTCAGTACTATGATGTGCTCTAAATCCTGACTGGAAATGGCCGATTATTCCTGATTAACTCAGCATGATCTACAGGGAGGAAGTGATTTAAGTATGACTGAGGTCTTATAAACAAATATAGAACTGTTGTACATCCATCTATTCCAGCTGCAGGGATTATCTGAAAATTTTTTTTCCTTTAATGGTTATGATTTTATTTGTAAAGAAATTCATAAAGTCATTGCTACTGAAAGTTAAGAGCTATGACTCTTTGTCAAACCTAAATTTGTAGGATCTCTACCTCCTTTGAAGTCTGCTTAAAGCTACAGATTTGTGAATTATACCATGAAGCTAACCTCCTCTGATTCACTAATTTCTTTTTCACAGGGGCAACAGTATTGAGTATTGTATTATAGTGGAGCTGCAGCATTATCAACAAGATAATCGACTTGTACTAGAGAAAAGTTAGGAAGGCTGCTCTCCTCTGTGGTCCAGGGTTGATTAATAAATCTGAAAGATGGATGCAACTCCTTACCCTGACCCTGACCTGTATTTCTAGGACCATGATAAATAATATGACTTTGAGCAGTTGACTCATTAAACTAACATATTCCTCTTTACTTATAAATAACTTCTTTGACTGTTCATAATTATGAATAGTATGCAATACAAGAGCACAGTGCATGTGCATGAAAATAGAGAACAGCATCAGCATACATGTGTGTCTGCACTTCAGGACAAGCTAAGGCCTGTCATTTATAAAAACACAACACTGTAAAGGTCCTAATATGGAGCTTTGAGGTACTCCAGTATTGTACTTCAAATCAGAAAAGCTGGCCATTGCTGTATAGCTGAGAGGCACTAGCCTAACAAATAACTTCTGTGTAAACTTCTGTTTAATTCAAGGTTTAGAAAATAAATGTACAAAATTGAGAAATAGTGACATAGGTCTATGTTTTGACATAGGTCTAGCTATAAAGTGAATGGGATGAATGCCCCTTTTTTTGTTTTGATGATTAATGAAAATGTTAGCATTAGTTCTCTATCTATGTGTGTGTGTGTGTGTTAACTTACTCCAGGTAAAGTTTAAATATTTTGGATTGAATCTTTCTTTTCAGCATTGCAAGTTGTGGTGGTGTGAGTCTCTAGCAGCCACACAAACTTTAAACACCTTATTGTGAGACACACAATGTGGTCTTTGTGCTGCAGGTGCCTTTGAACGGCAGAGAATGACAGTTACACATAGAACCCAGAGAAGGTGATGGAAGTGAATGACACAAGAGCGTCATGTCCCCTGGGAGAAACAGGTATGGAGACTGATGTGGAGGCTTGGGAGGGACACTGAAACCAACTGACTGACAGAATAAAAGAAGGATAAAAACAGAGACGGCAGTAAAAGTCCGAATACCTTAGCAGCTGCATTTGCATTTGACATTTCCAGCCTTCAACTGACAATCATAGGATCTGAAAATGATTGCAACAGTAGAAAAAGCTATGCCACAAAAAGTAAGATATATATGTTAAAAATATCCACCTTAACAGGCTAAACCACAAGTGAATTGGGGCTGCTGCAGAGAAGAGTATCCCATAACTCCTGACTGAGATGTCACAGATTCATCACCCATGTCCAAACTGATTCCAGAAGTCGGGGATCATTATTACAGGGAAATTTCTCTGCATGCAGAAAAGTGATGCATGAAAGTTTAAGGGCAAAATACAAAACAGTCTCTCTAACAGCAGCAAATGAAAGATGGATGCATCAACAATGACACTGCCTGCTGAGGAAGCATTTTTCTTCGCCTCCACACTCTGCAAAAAAAGATTCCAGGAAGTGTGCATTGTATTACAGTACATATGTGCAGCTGTTTAACAGCTGTTTAAATCTGTTTAACTTTCAAAAATCAAGTTACCTCTTGCTGACAATTGCTGCCATTAAGTTTGCCACGTTGCCAAAGTTTGCAGCCCAACAGTATATTGTCATAATTCAAGCACTAAGAGGATGTTGCAGACCCACTGCATTAATTTATTGTGCTTCAAGTGCAAGATGGGATGTTTGAAAAGAATGCAAGTATAATTGTGAGTTACATCAGATTTGTAACATCCAAGTATGTTGCCTGTGGCCCATGTTCTTTAGTTTTTGTTATTGTATAATACCAAATTTTGTGCAAATGTTAATGAAATGTCCAGGCATTGTACATTATTTGCATCATTTAACACTTTTCATCCAGTATATTGGCAATTAGGTGCACTGGGGGTAAATTGTTGGTGCAGTTAGTGTCTGCCACTGAAGTATACGAGCACACAGTGGGATAAGTCAGACTGCATAATTAAAGGCTTTAAATCTCAAGTTAATGAAAAGTGTAATGGACATGTGATGTTTCTGTGTATAGTCCTCAATTCACCCTAAATGCCATTTAGTGGATGATTTTGCCACATTTTTTGTCTGTTGTTTTGGAACATTCAGTTGATGTTTTAGTCACAAATGTCACAGGTGGGTTGAAATTTAGTGTGATAGATGAAACTGTGTCAGCCTACCATTTGTATATTTGTATTTTCTACTGTATGTGCTTCTTCTCTAGGACCTGTGTTATTTAACTGGAACTTAAACAACTTATATTTTTTTCTTTCCTTTTGTTTTCTTTGCTAGTTGTTGGAAAATTATAACCTCATAAAGCTGGAATGTAAACATTCACCTAAATTATTCAAATCAGGTGATAGTGCTTGAAGAATTTCAAAACTGACAAATGGATCCACATACTCATGTATGTAACATCAGCTAATGTCACAGTGGTGGTAATGTTTAGGTTTATTATGGAGTATATTTGTTACTGGGTGAATATCACAGCATGTAATGCTAAAATAAGTCTAAAATTTGACACACAAGACTTAACCATTTTAGTATCTTTTTAACTTGTTTCTTAAAAGTCAATGTTGAAGGTAAATCAGCCTAAAGATGTGTCAAATGATTCCTTCACTACTATATCTATATCTATACTATCTGTGTTTAAATGTAGTTCAGGTCTATGTAGTGTCATAACCATGTTTAGGTACAAAGAGGCTGCAGTGAGTTTTCAGCAACTTCCCATTTCTTCTTTGCATGAACATACAGGAGAGCATCATGTGTGTCTTTAGGGCAAGAAGTTTTATTAGTGTGCAAATGATTCTTTAGCATTTCTTTTATTCAACCAAACAGTAAAGGTCCTAATATGGAGCCTTGGGGGACCTTGATGTAGTGCTTAATAGGATCAGATAAGCAATCACCTAAGCTGACCACTACAGCTTTTGCTCATGCAAAGAGCAAGAAGATATGTGGTGTTTCAACTGTAATACTTAAAGCCCTGTGCTTAAAAGAGTCTAATAATCACTCTCATTTTAGTTTGTCCTGACTCTGTGGGAGTCATAAGAGCCACACATTTGACATTTTAAATAATAATTTTGCCCTATATTAAAATAACTGTAAGAACATAAAGGTATAGGATATAATTCAATATCATAAAATACAACGGATCAATAGGTCTACTTATTAAACCTCATGTTTCAATGATAGTGTTTTTGCTATTGGGACGGGAAACTGAGTTTGGTTCCAAATTCATCAGTTCATCAAACCTTAAACCTTTATCACATTTTTTAGAATACATATCCAGCACAAAATCAAAATAAAATTATTTTTATAAAACAAAAAAAGTCTAATAATGCAGCTTCATGGTTAATAATGCTGGTCATAATAATGTTGGACATTTTAACTGTAAGACAAGTAAGTACCAATCAGCAGCCCAGCCTGACACTGGTACTAATAGAAACTACAGTCATTAACTATCACACTAAACCATAGACATTCTGCTGAGCTTAAAGGTTGTAGAGCTTTCACCACATATTTTATCACTGTTCTGTGACATTCATTAACCCTGTCCTTGCTCAGTCTGCTCCTCACTGAGGGGGATGTGCCGCAGCCACATAAGTAAAAATAAAATCTTCATTCAACTTTATCGTTCGGTAAATAAGAGTTTCAGAAATTACTAATGCTTTGCTGCATGGTGCGCTTTGAAGATGTCATCGAAGTCATCAAAACAACAACAGAAGTTCTCACTTGGATTTACCACGTTCTATCTGTATGTGCTTGTAAAAAAATCCCTAGAGAGGAGAGAACTGTTTTATTTCTTCTCTTTAAACCAGAGTGTGACTTTTGCTCTGAGAGACAGAAAAAGAGTCGGGGACAGCTTGAACGTCTGTTGAGTTTTCTTTTCTCCTCCTGGCTCTTGGTTGTGCTCCAGCCGGGTTTTGGCAGGAGGATGTGGCAGGAACCATTAGGATGAGAAATGACAGTGAAGCCTGGGCCAATCTTCAGGGCTTGCACAGAGGAGAGACTTAACAACCACATGTGATCTAACATCACACACACACACAGAATATATGCACAGTTTGCATACAGCACCAAACATCATGTCCTTCCTCACTCTACTATCATTCTCAGTGTGCTGGTGTTCTCACCATACTAGTGTCAAGCCTCAACCACTTAGGAGAAAAAGTTGACCTTTATGCGTCTGGATTTCTATCTGCAGTGGTCGTGTGATCCAAAGAAAACCAAGTTGTGCAGACAAAAGCAGAGAAGCACTTAAGGGATAACAACCACAGCAGACTTCTCACTTCACAGCTGTTTCACCACTGTGATGAATTATTTCCAGGCCAGGATGATTCACCATAATGCCGACGATGAATCCACTCTGTCAGCCAGCTTTGAGTCTGTGTACTGTAAACTTTTATACTAGAGCGCCCATGCTTATTATGGAAATTAAAAGCGTCGTTGTAAATCAGGGTTCAAATTGCAAATGGGTTTCTCTGAAAGGAATCATGTGGAATCTGTGACTCAGGGTAAAAGTTAACACAATGTTACATTTATACATTTTTAGAGTCAATTTGAAGGTACAGAAAAATATGCATGCAGCCAAAAAATACCACAGCAGTGGTCTGTTTACTGGAATATGCATGTGTGGATGTCACAGATGAGTTCATGTTATATTCTCAGAAACCTACATTTGCTTCCAGACGGAACAACCTCATCAAGTGGATGGAGGATGTTTTATATGAGTCGCGACAGAGATAGACAGCCAACTGAGTTCATATCTATGGAATCTTACACTTACACTGCCAAAGTGGATGGTGTGGCATATCAAGTAACCACCATGACCTACAAGCACCATGCAGTCATTTTCTCTCAGTGTTAAGTCCTACTGCAGATGCCAGAACAGCACTATCAGGCTACAGATTCAGCGTCTCTACAGCTTAGCGTGTGGCACAAGTGGCTGTGTGACAGTGAGCCGTGCTGGACATTTGGCTTTCACACCAAACTCTAAAGCTCACTCGCCCTCACATCATGAACAGACTGCAACCTAGGGACAGATCTGGGTTCTGCTCTGTCACCCGTGATCATGTAATGACCTCTCAGAGGAATCTCTGAAGGCCGCAGGTGCAGGCAGAGGTGAGGGTTTCAGGTCATTCACTCTCACACATGAAGCTGTGGTTTGTGGGCTCGGAAGGCCTGGGCAGCCCAGTTGAGGGACAGTGTGTGGTTGTGATAGAGCTAAGTTCCAATGGCTCTGCAATGTTATTTTCCAGGTGGAGTCATGCACCGGTTCACAGGGAGACAAAGACAAACAGCACACTGACACCACGTCCGCACGCTCTGAGTCCATTTAAATGACATCATCTCACATTTTTTATACAGAAGACATATGGTAGTGAGAAGACACTGAACGTAGCTGCATATTTACATATTATGAAATAATAAAAATAAATAACTCAAGTTTAACAGCCACCTACCGACATGAACAAATGATCATTGTGCAGTAAATACAGATGTGAATTCATGACAGAAGGAAGTAAATGTGCTTTCAGCCAAGTAAACTGAGCCTGAGCATGCAACTCTTATTTTACAGTTCTTAAATAATGTCAGAAAATGGTGAAATTTCATTCATTTCATTCATAAACCCAAATATCTAAATGTAACAAAAACAGTTCATTCAGACGTGTACAGCCAGTTTAAGACCAGTCTGAAACCACTCAATAACTGGATAACTGGCCTTTATTATAATCATAGTTGATGGTTCAGCAGGGAACCTACTGCCTACCTGTAGGCCAGTAAAGGTTATCACTGATAACTGTGGTAATTCCAGGAATTCTAGTGGTCACAGTCAAAATGACAGAAGCAAGTTTGTGATGTAAATGACTGCATGGGAGGAGAATGGGAAGGGTGTGTGGGTGCTTGACAAAACACAGGACTTTTAAATGAACTTTTTGACACATGCTGCTGCCATCAGTTTCAAAATGACTTTTTTAATGGGCTATTTTAAGAGTTTAAAGAATTTCTATGTTTTCTATTTTCTATAATGAATAATTTTAAATTGTAAATTGAACAGAGAAAATGTGGAGTTAAATACTCTGTAGTACTGTCCTCACACAGTCTTCCCTATTACTTACACTGTACACCAGTGGTGTGGATACAGTTCTTGAGAAAGCTAAGCGACTTCAAAACTATGTCTTATGAGGGAGTGTGTTACTGCATGTACAGCCAATGTAATGTAGACAGATGAGTTACATGCAAGCATTCACACCAGCCAACACTTTTTTACAGCTTCTCTCTCGCTTTCACATACACACATACACACACGTGGCCTCACACAGGTCATTACAATATATGCAACTCCCTGCTCAAATATGCATAACAGCTGAATACAGAGACGTTTGTATATGTATCAAACACATGGCAAACCTTCTTGTGTACACTTGATATACATATGTACACCCATAGACTTGCTTCCCATGGCAGCCTCCTCTGAATGGTTAATCTTTTTTCTTTTTTTTCACCAAAGGATGTCAGCTCCTACCTGACCTGGACATGATATTAGTGATAGGAGGGCAGTACCCTGTTTTACCACACATTCACAACTGGACATTCAGAGGGGCCACTGAAAAGGGGCGCCACTGCTGTACACGTGAATTAGGTTCCCACTGTTGCTGTAAATGTCTCTGTAGATAACTTTATCCAGGTGAACATTTTTTTTGTTACACTCAAGAGAAGGTTGTGTTGGGAATCTGCCATTGCACAAAATGTAACAGAGCACCAATAAAAAAATAAGATATTCAGTTTGGGTTGTGGCCAGATTACAGATCTATACAGTATCTATACATAATTTGGTCCTAATGAAATGCATTATCCAGCCTGTACCCAAAGTTCAATGAAACAATTCTTTGTAGAGACATATTGGATTTGGGTCACATAGCAAAAATTTGGGCCATATACAATTTGTAGTTTATGACAGAGCATAATGTAGTACAATAACATCATAAGGCTTGTGCTGATTGCTTTCATATCATATGTTAAGTTTCAGCCACAGTGGAAAGTGAGACACTGAGCATTGTGGTACGTCCTCCTTGTTGGCAGCTGTCTGCTTATCTTTCAGTGAGAAGGAAAAACAGTTATGAATGATATGGTTGTATGTTCTGAGTAGATGGGTATGAATAAAGATAATCTGAGTCATCAACAGAGGCAAACAATGAAATGCCATCCTCTTCTGCTGAGGCAACAGAAAAAACATGTTTAACAAAAAAGAAAAAAACTGCTTTGCTTTTTGATGACAATCAACGGCACACAAACACATGGGCATGATCCTGGTATGATTAATGGACAAGTCCTGAACTGCCATCCATCTTCCTCCTTCTTCCCTCTGTTTCTCTCTCTCTTGCTCACCATGGGTCCTCTGTGTCCTGTTGCTGACCTCTCCTCCCCTTGACCCTGTCTTGAGTCCATGTCCTCATGTCTTCTTACAATTCACAGACAGGTCACTATGATCTATGATCTGTGCATGTATTTGTGTATTCAGGTGTTTCACCGTGTCTGGGAATAACTGGCTGAGTTGAAGCCTTTTTTCAAAATGCCAGCATAATGTTAACTGGAGCGTAGAAACCTAAAATGAAGCTTCTGCTGGTGGTCGTATGCAGCTGCACTCCTTGAAAAACTGATTTATTTAAAATACCTTGTCTGTCTTGAAGGTGTTGCTGCTGCTTGTTTTGTTTTTTGACACTGCTTATACTGCAACATAGTCAGAGAACTGTGGTCAGCTGGAGTTTTTGACAGTATTGTTATTGTTATTGACACTGTCTATTTGCATATTATCGTAATAGTCAAATTCCTTGTATACTCAAACATACTTGGACAGTTTAACAGGTTTTCATTCCTGCATTTGTGTTGTTGCGTTGGTCGCAAAGATCTTCAGAGTTAAATTTAATCAAGTCAGCACAGGTGTGGCTGCAATAAGCTGCAATAAGATTGCAGTTGTGACTACTGTGAATTCAACATCAATACTGTCTTGCACATAAGAAAGGAAATACTGTATTTATATGTATGTATATACAGTATATACATATATATAAATACAGTAAATGCTGTATATGTATATATACACACAATATTTACTGTATTTTTTTTGTTCAACTTCTGCAATAATAATATTTCTGCAATAATATTTACTCCATTCTTATGAACCCAGTATTTCTGAAACAGCTTATTATTATTATTTTTTCAACACTGTCAGAAAATTGGACTTGAGCATGAGTATGAGTCAAAGGCCATTGTGACTTGATGTTTGTCCCATTCTTGTGCACATGGGATCCATTGAACGACAAACATTTTCCTATAATTAAGGATGAACTGATTAGATGTTCACCTCACATCTGTCATATTCTCATATTCTGCTGTGTGAAAGTTGGGTTTGTGGCACAAACATCCACTTGAATTTGAGGATGAACTGCTTAGGTTTTAGTTGTCAAAGATCATCAGTGGATAATCTCATGAATGTCTGGAGAGAGTTCATTACAGACGTGATTAGAATATGAGTCTGGACAGCTGCAGCTTAAGCTGGAGACACACCTGAAGACTCGCCAACATTTTCAAAGACTCGACAGTTCACAAAGAATATAAATCTGGGCTATGTTGGGTCTTTAACAGCATCAAAGGGCACACACCTGTCGACCGAGCAGCCACTGTGGGTAATGACTGGAATTCCTGGCAGCAGCATATCACTCAAAGAACAGGAAATTCCTCATATATTTTGTGTCAAAACAAATATGAATATGACCTGCTTGCACTTCTTATAAACAGGATCTTAAGACTATAGACTAAAATCTTTGCAAAGCACACACTTTTTTGTGCCAACTGTCAGCACCAACTGTGCCAGGCTGACACCGACACAGACCAGTTGTCATGACCAAATCACATTCAAAATCGCCTCTGCAGTTGTTACGTTTGTGCCGGCACTTCTTGCTACGCATTTTAAATCCTAAACGTATGTGACAAAGTCTGGGTGATTAGTGATTTTACACTAACCCATACACAAAAGACAATATATGCCAACATCTCTCTCTCAGTCTAATTTTTTTTCCAATTTATGCAACGCTGATGTAGCAAGAAACCTATTAGACTTGTTTTTCAGTGATGTTCAGCATTCATTTGTATTTCAAAATGAGGTCATTTTTAAAAATCCTTGCTGGGAAGCATACAGTACTTAAAAAAAACAAAACAATGGTAAGTTAATTAAATCTAGACCATTCCAGATTTTAATCATGACTTAAGAGGTAATAGAATAGAGGGGAAAAGCTAAACAGTGATTTCATCCTATCCCCAGCTAAGCAGAATAAGAGAAATGCATGTATTTCATGTACTTGAAAGCTGCTTCTGCGAGAGGTTCAAAGGGAAAACGGAGGCATTTTAAATTAGACATGGGGCCCTGTACTTGACAGGTTTTATCAGTAGTTACATTACTCATCTCTAAATCACACTCTCATCATGCGTAATCGAGCAAAAATTGGACACATGAGAAAAAATAATTAAGGTGCCCTTTTCCATCAAAGAAATTCATTTATAAATACAGAAGATGTGTTTGAGGATTTTTTCTTCCTTCACACTGTGAACACTGAGCAGTGCTCATTTCAGCAATTTCAGACATTTTTCTTTCAAGGACACTCACTCATTATATTCGAGACCTAACTTTTGTTCAGATGTAAGAAGCTTTTTGGTGGCCACCCAAAGGTACTGCCAAATAACAACAATTAAAAATGAAATGCAAAGGTCGTTTTGTAATGATATGATAAGACTTTATGAACACACAGTTTCACATTTTGAAATTTCAACCTGCCCTTTTTTTATTTCAATTATTTGTTTAATATTTTTCTAATCTTTTCACTGGCCTTAGTGCAGAAATTTGCAACAGTCCAGCATAACTCAAGCAGGTCCATGCTTATTAATGCATAATTTTGTATTACATCAATAAGGTGCATTCAGACTGGACATAAGTCAACAGAAAGGCCAAGTGCATACAAATAAACACAAACATTTCCTGGTAGTTTGAATTGTCTGTGTGACTGGAAAATTAGTCAGAAATTAGTGTTATTATTCCATGGCCTTATGACTCCACTTTATGAAATTTACATAGAAGAGAAAAAAGGAGAGAGACTGTAGCAATACAGCACCTCTCATGAGCTGCATGTATGCACCAATGTCAAAAAGTAAATGTAGTAGTGACAGATAAAACAAAAAGCTCTGAAATAATGATTTCACAGACAAAGAACTGTTTTAAAACAATGTGATTTTTGTTGGGTCCATTTGTGGTGATTAAATTATTTTACATTTATACTACTTAATGAACATCTAGAGTTATCAGTGTTTTATTAGGCTAAATTGGAATGCCTTTATAGGCTTTGTCTGAAATGTGCATACTTTGCTGCGCTAAGCTCTCAAAAGACAAACCCAAAGTATTTTGTTTCTTTCTTTCCACTCACCCCAACCGGTCAAGGCAGATGGCTGCCCACCTTGAACCTGGTTCCGCTGGAGGCTTCATAATAAGGTTTTCCTTATAATTTAGTTGTATTGTAAGGTCTTAAACCTTACCAAATTACAACAAAGGTCATCTCAAGGCGCTTTACATTGGTGTTTTATAAATAAACTTGAATTAAATTAGGTTCTATCTCTGTTTTAAGAAAAGCTTTTCAGACCTATAGTACAGCCTATTAATACCATGGTGGTTTTAAATGGGGATCACTGAGTTCTGTGTGTCAAATATACGCTATCATGCCAACGTTGTGCGTAAAGCTGCAGAGTGAATTGTTGCTGATGAGGAATGCATCCCCTATTATGTCAGCCTATGTCAGGATATGTGTTTGAATTTCAGACAGTTTGATTCATACATTTATAGTGCAGGTGTTTGTTACCTGCTGAAACACCCTTGCATTCCCCTGTTCTCCTCAGACTAGACTTTACATTAAAGCCAAACTGGACAAAAATCTGTACTAATGACAGCATCAGTAAGTCTCAGGAGAAAAACTTGACATGTGGATGCATTTTTTCAAAATAGATTCTGTAACTATCGCTGATGATAATGGGAAACCACAACATACAGTATTACCAGTATACATATTGGGTTAGTCCTGCCTGAGAATTACCTCAATGGTTAAAATAATAGAGGAAAAAAGCTAATAATGCTGTTACCAGCACATATTTCAGGTTATACATTGACACTGTCTTGGTGTAACATTGTAAATTTCATATTCGTACAGTATAACCAGCCTAACGTAATGGAGGATGCAAATCTACACACCCCAAAATGTGAATGTGGTTACACAAATTATAGGTGCAAACTCTGCTAGGTGGTCGGTTCATCAAAGTCAAGCAAATATCACAAGGTGAAAATCGGCTTCAGTGAAAAAGCTATTTTTTTGTGCAAATAAAAGAGAACAAAACCTCAATATCAGCTGTTTAGAACATGTTACAGGAAAGTGAGGAGAATAAATGACAGATATGTCTGTGGACCATGGGAAGGGGATAGAAACTGACAAAAGCAGAATAGAGAACAGATGGAGAGCAGTGAGAGGCCTTAAGAAAGGAGACATTGAATGATTCACTTTCTAAAAATCTATGCTTTATTAAAAAAGTCTGCCACTTTGTTTCAAGAAGTGACTGGATTTCCAAGGCAACCATGTGCTGCTGGATGAAGTGCTGATCCCTGGAGCTGCTTGGCTTCACTGAGTATTTTTATCCTTTCCTTCTTCTCCTTAGATCGTTCATTAAATGTCTTGCAAACAAATTCCCTTTGAACTTGGACATCACACTTTTCTCTTGATTCATTAATTTCTACTGCCTCTCTTTCGTCTTTTTAATGATTATCTAAAGTCATTGTTTAATTGGGACATTGGGAGATGAAATAGCTGCTGCTTTGAAAAAAAAAAGAGAAAAAATATCCTAAACTGTTATTTGATTGGTGATATTTCATTTTATTAACCACCTGTGTTATTTAACAGCATTCTCAGCTTTCTGCTGACATATATGCTACATTATGCATATATTCCTATATGTGCATATGAGATGGTGCAGTTCAGCTTGTCATTGACTGATAGTAAAAACGAGCAGAGCAGTAGGTCTTGAGGACCACGTTTGGGAACTTCAGGTCTACAATATTCCAGCTCTAATTAGAGATTTTATTATTAGAGATATTGGGGTACATGACACATGGGCATTACTCTAAATCTGAATCTACAAGATTCAGATGGCACGTCCCTGCAAATGTCCTGCGAGTATGTGTTAAATGGCTTTGTGTTTGAGAATACACTCACTAACTGTAAACACAACACACAACTGGCAAAAAAACCTATTAGCTACCATGGAGCAACATTTACTTGTTCCTGGTCTTCAGACCAATGTTAAGTCAATATCCTTCCTTTTAGCTCTGCTTTTGTCTCCACCAGCTTTAACCATACTGGGCTCCACTACATTCATCAGCTGGTTACTATCTCTTATATATATAAGATTTATTTCTGGCTAATGTTTATGTGTTTTTAGTAGCATACCATAGATAATGGTAGCATGTGTAACAATGTAACCATGCTATTGTGTTCTGACACCAGGGAAGTAAATACAATAGATATAGATCTTGAATTGAGATCTTGTTTTGAGTGTCGTTTCAGGGCAAATGGCTGTGTTGAACTGCACAATCTCTCCTGGAGTACCACATAAGCTGTTGACCTGTAACCAGAATTTAAGTGTGACTTTGACTTTTATGGTTTAAAATGTGGATTCATTTTTATTTACTGTGTCCCACTGATTTGTTGTCACTGTTTTATCTTTATATATTTTCCTCATTGTGCAACTACAAATGTTTGTGGCTATTGCACACATATACACAGTATATTGTCTATAGATTAATCACAAGAATTAATGGGTGAGTCATCTCACCTATTGTTAGTGTAAGATGTTAGTAAAAACAGTTTTAAGAAGACTATATTTACTATACCTCAGGGTATGCAATATGATTTCCATACATAACCTTTAACCATGGTGCCAGTTCTCTGTCAGTGGAACTAAAGTAAGATTCAGCAGGCAACATCTTTTGGACTGCATGTCTGCAAATACACCAGAGGACAAGTGCAGTGTTGTTTCCATGGCAATGGGTAGCAAACTAAAGTCAGCCAAGTAACTATTGGAGCACACTTCCTGGGCAGAGTGACAATTACAGTGGCTGTTAGAGCATCAAAGGCCAATATAAAAGTGTCTCTGTAAGCTTTATAAGCAAAGGAGGAAGGGGGATGACATACAGTAGAAAAGAAAACACAGTTACATTTTTTTGTTCCTTCTATTAATCGCTTTTCTTTTTACAAGCAGCATTAGGCTCTTTCATCTCATAAACACAGTCTCAATGCAATGTTTTTATCGTCTTTTCTTTGTTTCATTATTAATTGGCGGACCTTCATCCTCATACGGTGAGGTTGGAAGAGCACAGTGGTCTATTAATTCAAATCTGACATTAATGCTTTCTCTCGCCTCTGCCCTCAAAGCCACCGAATCCGCTTCATTATTCACTTCCCACTACTTTGAGTAGCACTGGGTACAGCTGGCTCCAAAGCCAGCAAGTGCAGCCAAATGGTAAAGTATCTAGAAAACCAGAACTAAACCCTACTACCCTACTAAAAGAAGGGGTTTTGACTATCTGATACAATCATATAAATTTTAATTAACTTCACCATCAATCCACAATTTCAACTTCTTTTAGCATCTTGTCAGTGATCCTCTGTCTGTCTGTATCAGATGTATTTCAAATGTAGCCTTACATCTTATCCTCTATGATTGTCTGGAGGCCTCATGTAGATTCCAATAACTGATGTAAAAGAGATCCTAGCAAGTGCAGGCTACAACAAAAGAACAATTTGACAAGTAACCTCCGGGCCCCCGGGAGAACAGGTAATTTCATATTTTCTAGATAAACCTGTGTTGTTTTACAAGGGCACATTATCAACATATGCCCTAGTGCTGCAATCTTCTCTCTGAGTAAATTACATCTGCTAGTGATTCTATATCTGCTTTAATCTGAGTGGGGTGACTTTTAGGTTGTTACAGAAGCGTGTGCTGTAAGAGCTACCTGATTTAGAAATACGACGAAAATAAGACGAAACTCTTTTGAATGTAGTGCAAATACAAAAGGATGGTTATTCTATCTTGTATGCTATCTATACTATATATGTGTCAATACCTTTTTCCAAAAGCCTCCAAACGTCTGTGAGCTAATGGGTAGAAGTCTCTACACTTGTGGGACCATATGTCATCTTCACTAAGTATGAGTGAAGCATTGTGTCAGCACTTGTAACAAATAGTGAAAACCATCTGAATGATGAGTTTCAAACATGAACAAAGCTTCAAAATGTGCTCTATGTAGTTATGGGGCATCTTGACATGGATTCAAATGGATGGGTCAGAGACACTTGTCATTCAATATCAGTGAAATTGTCCACCACAGCCCATGATTCAAAAGGGGTCCAGCTACACATAAGGTGAAAGATGAGAAAGACTAAAATTTTTAGTAATACTCTCTGACGCAGTGTAGGGACACAGCTGTTGTCAGGTGAGAACCTACTTCCAGCAGGGAGGCAAATGACTGAATTCCAATGTCATGAACTATGTCATGATTTTAAACAAAATGTAGGAAAAACTGACAAAAATCTATTTATGTCTGCTATTTGTGTTTGAAATATGTAATAAATAGTGTTTTCATATAAGAACTAAGAAGTATAGAAATAAAACATTTTCTGATGTTATTGGGAGCATTTCACAATGCAAATGAAGGTTTCTACATAGTTTTGACTAATGACTATGACAAATGTGATACAGTATTGCGTCAAATTAGTATTGTATAGTTTTTTGTACAAAAAATAAACAATTTTAAAGTTTTTGTGTAAGCAGCAAGAGGCATGGTGTTCTTGTAATCACACACACCGTACTCTGTGCCTTAACTCCAGCCTGTCATTGACAGAGGCCTTGTAAAAACATGCAGCCTGCCAGACTTTCTGTGTCACCTGCTCTGTTCCCATTTGGCGATGCTTGCTCCCTCCTCTCAACATTGCCATTATGATAAAATCAGTTTGGAGTTGGGGAAATGAGTGACGAGTGAACCAGAGCCACCTCCTCTGGGAGCTGACTTCATAGAGGCTCCACACCCCAGCCCCCAGTGCTGACGGATGTCCAGGTGGTTGACCATGAGGCAAGAAGGGCCCATTAGCAGATGGACAAAGGACCTTGAAGCTGTCATGGTTAGTGTGAGATGCAGCACAGCTGAAGGCACCAAGCGAACCTATCATCATCACAGTGATGGCCTAAATGGATGCTCCATGCTAATTATTAGGAAACTACAGGCAGAATTATAATAACAAAATGTTGATGACAGTGCTGTTTCATTCGTACTGGCCATTTCTCTATGTCAGATTTTATCTCATTAAGCACAGTTATACTGTAGTTATACTAATGTATAGCTATGGTTTCATATATATCTATATATATAGATCTAGATCTGCTCTCTTTAATGATCCCAAGATTAAGTCAGTTGTTACAGCAAAATGAAAGCAAGTAAAATAAAAAGCAATTACAATTTTATTGTTTGAATCACTGTTGAAATGGTCACATTGTATTTTACAGTCTAATTGTAGTTTGCCCAGAGCCTGAAGCGTTCTGTCTTGTTATTGGTGGAATCAGTCTGTGGCTGCCACAGTTCATCATAAAGCAGATCAGACAGAAAGTGCAGGATAGCACTGATTTTGTCCACCATCCTCCTCTCTGTCACAGCCTCTTTGTCCAGTTCCAGTCCTACTACAGATTTTGCCTTGTTGATCAACTTGTTCAGTCTGTTGGACTAACCTTAATGCAAGCTCCCCAACATACAGTTTAACGGCAAAGAACACAGCACTCAATGCTATAGAATAAATATTTTCAGTAGCTTGTTGCACTCGCCAAAGGAACAAAGTCTCCTGAGGAAGAACAGTCTGCTCTGTCTTTTCTTGTATGGCATGCCGATGAAGTTAAAGGAGAGGAACCAAAATTGGTGTGATGTGGTCCAATTTTCTAGTTGCAGTTCAAACTCTACCTGCAAATTTCTGAACACAGTGTGGTTGGACTGAAAACAAAATGGTACAATAATCAAGTGTGGATGAAATAAAGACATGACTCAGAAACACAGTGTGCTTCCCTAGTTGTGGTCAGAGCATGACTGTTATTCAACACACTCTTCTTTAGAATGGAATATGTAATATTAGAGTCTATACCTTTTAGAGTCCTGTTTTGGGGCAACTGACCTGAGGAAACTAGAAACTCTATTTAAGTTTGTAGCAGATCTATAGTACCTTAGGAATTTTGTTTTGAAGGGTTTTCAAGCGTTTTGTGGTAATATTGCTTATTTGAGACATTTAAGGGACGTTTGAATAATACAGCAGAGGAGGTTGATAGTCTCAGTATTATAGACAGGTTCATTGGATCACTGGGTTAGTCTGTGAGGATGTCCCTAGACATATTTACTGCACTAGTGGATTCAAACTATAAACTACCTATGAACTTAGACAGCTCCCTAATCTACTGAGAACTGCCTAACACTAAGGCTTTAATGTTAAATGCACTCACAAATATCTGTAAGAATCTGTATCTGCAAGCTGTCCCATGCTGCCACATAGCAATTACAGTGGCTGCAGGAGAAAGGGCCATAGGCTAACAAGTTACAAAATAAAATTAAAGACCAAAATTACATACAGTTAAACATAAGTAGAGAAATAGGTCAGGTTGGGCAACAAAACACAAAGAAAGGATCATATTTTGATCAGCTTTAATTTACCAGTTCTTTAAACTATGCCCAGATTAAAGCCAATACCACTCCTCTAGATTTGTTTGAGACATCTCTAATTATATAAGTAGTATTTGAGAAGATTAAATAAATTAAATGGAAACCAGCAGGAAAAGGAGCAGACAGCATGTGAGTGGAATTTTTAGCAAGAGAAATCTTTATATATTTCTTCTCCACACACAGCAGGAGCACTGCAGTATTTGTCATTATACTGACTGCAAAGAGCTGTTTCCTTAGCAGTAACAGGTTGTCTTCACTGACTGCAAACATGTTTGACAGCAGCACCTCCCATCAGTAATATGATACCAGCAGAAAAGAGCGTTCTCAAAGCGCCTGAATCCCTCTATGGAGGCACCTGCAGGCAATGAGTATCAACAACGTGGTTGCAATCCATCCACTCTTCTTCAAGGCCAAGGTCAAAGATCTGAGGGGTCAGGTCTGCTGGGATGGGATAACTTGGGTATCTTGTTTTTTTTGCCAACAAGGATGTCAGGCAAATCTAGTATAGTATTTTAAACACCTGCCTTATTATTGTACACAGGCTTGTTTTGGACATGGAATCATGGGGTTGCTATGAAACAGACTTGAGCCAGGGAGCATTTGCTACTGCATGAGGATGATACAGATGAAGCTTGTCATTTAATAGCAAACATATTTCACATTGCATCCTTTGTGGTAAAAGAAGCTTAATATAACCACAACATCCCTGGTTTCATTCCAGACCAGGAACTTTATTTATACCAGTGCCCCACACACTTTGTCTCCTCATTTTTTCTCTCTCTGTTTTGACTGTGTAAATTGTGGTACTGAATAATATCCTCATAGATTCTTATTTGCAGCTACTGAATCCATTGTTTCTGAAATAAAACAGATGATGTATGGCTCATCCAAACAGCAAATATTGACTGGTGTAAGTGTTTGGTCTCAGTTCAGATGGCTATAGAAAAATACATACGGTTTTATCCGAGCTAAGCCCCACATCTTATTCTTAAAGTATTGAGAAGCTTCATATAAAATAGCCATCATTCCAATTTTACTACTGGTGTTAAGATAATGCATGAGATTAACTTATGTCTTTTTAGTGTCAGCACAAAAGGAAAACAAACAGTACAAGAGCCTCTATCAGATATGGCTCCACTAACCTTGGGTATGTTTTATTAGTGCTCAACAACAGCTAAAAGAATCCAGAGGTCCCTCAGTCACACAAAAAAGAGACAAAACACATGCCAAACAACTTAGTACAGATACTGAACAAAACTGCACTTCATTTTGCCTCTAATTACACTAATGGAAGTCCCTTTGTAGGCCTCAGTGCTTCCAAACCGTGGAGCTAAAAGAGGATAGGCACTCTGCTAAAGGCCCCATTGTGCTGGTTAAGCCCCTGGCTTAGACAGAGAGGGAGACAGCACCAGCTGTAATTAGTTTAGCTCCCTTGCTGCTTCATATCTTGCCAGGAGAGGGCTTTGCCCAGTGAAAGGTGTCTCTGCAGGGCTCTCTGTCTAAAAGGAGGGCGGATCACCAACTAAAGGTCCTATGGAAGGGGTACGTCCTCCCTAACCTCCAATATGACATGCTGTGACTAAATTGGACAAGGGGGAGCCACACAATATAGGTGGTTAGATGAGTGAAGGGACCTAATTATGAAGGTGGTAAGGGGGAATAGCGAGGCATTCACTCTGCCGCTGAGACCAGCAACCTACTTGTATAACTCTTGAAATAAAGGTCAAGAATCCATTAAACAGAAACACTGCTGTACTCAGGCATATGGCATTTGAAAATAAGTCTTTGCATAATAAGCACAGAGGACCAGATGAATGAGATTAGCCACATCAGGACAATTTAACAACACACATGTTTTCTATCTAGAATGATACACAACAATTACCATCAAATAAAAACGTCAGTGTCATTTTGAGAACCATGTGAAAGACTTTGTTATTCCACTCATCTTGAGGTTAAATATGCTAATATAAACCTAAACATATTTGTAATTACTGTTACAATACACAGTGCTGGCTGCAGTCCAATGAGAATGGACTAGGGCAATGGTATTCATTGGAATCTATGTAGGAAATATATAAAATCCTTCCACAGTTTTACAGGATAGGCTGTTGTTTCCCATTGTAAGCCTCAATGCCTGCTGGAGTTGTTTTGCATTTTCATTTATATATTTTTTCCCACTGTGGATGTTGTCTTTGGGAGGTGGGTTGTTCACACCTCAGTGAGCACCCTCAATGGTTCCCAACGCATATTCTGCCATTTTTCTCAGCCCTTTGGCCTGTGTGAATGGATACCCTCTCCCCTCATTTACCCTCACCATGAAAGAAAAGGGCCTAAATAGTCTCCCCTTACTCTAATCAGGGGAGCTCAGGAGGATTTTTACAGAACCAGGGGAATTGTGCCTTTGTATTCGCCTTGACCGTCTTGATTCAGTTGGCATTTTCTGGCAAGGTCCACCACCCGGGGGCTTTTTAATTTGCTCTCTATTGACTCCGTGTTAATTGGGTTGCAGAGGGATGCATCCAGATTTCAACCCCAAGTTCAGTCATCTTAAACCTTCATTGTGTTTTTCACACATCTGACAAAAGATGCTGCGATGCAAGCAGTGTGAGGGAGTGGGAGGGGTGGGAGAACGGAGGAGGGGAAGTGTTGGAAGAAAAGATGTTTTGATTCAGTGTTTGAACTGCATGTTTTAGCAAGGGGGAGATAACAGCCTATCGGATCTCTATACCATTAATCAACACCATCTTGCTTTTGGGATTATTGTGATTGAGTGGTCTCATGGGTCAAAAGTAACCTGTTATTAACGTGTGATACTGTAACTGGATAACTTAGCAAGATAAGTAAAATATAAGTTAATGCAAGGTGTAACGTAAATGCATAGAGATACATAGCACCACATATTCATGAGTCTTAACACCAGACCAATGTATCATACAGTATTTTATGACATCAACATAGCTAGAGATCGAACGTGTGGTCTGTCACAAGCCATAAAAACAAGCCAAGAAACATTCCATGGGCAACGCTAGGACATACAACACAATTGTTTTATGAGTGATCGAGGTGGTATCCAAGGTTTCCACTGGCTCTGATTGATCAAGTACAGTGGCCAATATTGTCCCAAATATTCTATATCCTGTAGGTATGTTTTTAGATCTAGCTAATTCTGTTTATCACTCACACACTCACAAGCTTGAAAGCAGTGGAAATGAATTTTCTCTTGCAGTAAGCATTTTTCAGACTTGTTTTAAACTCCTCATCATAACATTCTTTGACCCCAGAAATGTGGACTTTCTCGACAGTCTTGCTTTCAATTTATTTCCTTCGTGGCAGCAAAACTCATTACACAAACCAATAGAAACGCCCATACTCCCAGCTGGGCTTCGTAAACACTTTTAAGGCTGACTTAGTTCAAAAAACATTCTGTAAACAGAACTGAAGAAACTTACAAGCCTAGCAGCATTAATGCTCCAAACTGCCCAAACACAACACTTTTCTCTTGTGTGACATAAATTTTCAAAATATCTTATTAGTATTTGGTTTGCCCTACTTTTGCTTTGAAGACAGTATGCACTTGAGTTGACTTGGACTTAGCTTAAAATGCTTTCAGTCTTGACATTCCCCCATAGCTATTGAAAGGGGTTGAAATCAGGTAACTGTGGAGTAAAATCCTTGAAGGGTCATTACCTAGCTGCACTATGAATCCTTCACCATAAATATGCAAAGGGTGTAGAATGTTACTGAAGAATACTGTAGCGTGGCCTGCGGGCATTTGATCTGGGGCAAGTATCCAAATCTAGATCACGTAAATCACCCCAGACATGAAAATTCCTAGCACCATGTTTTCACTGTCAGTTTGATACGATATAGTATGTATGTCTCTGCCGTTCTCTTCTTGAATATACTGTACACTTTTGTTACTTCTAAAGTTGGATTAATCAGTAAACAGGTCTTTTTCCAGTAATCTACTGTGGAATGTTGGTATGTCTTATTCCCTTACTGAGTTTAGAAACGACTCACTCTCTGAGACCACTATTAGTCAGTTTTCTGTAACAGTACTTTTGCTGATTTGAGTAGTATGTCCATCACTTGGCAAATTTTTCTTCTGTAATGAAGTTGCTTTTCTATCTCTCAGTAAAAAAAAGATTAATGTATTGATCTTCTGATGGTGTGATATGCCAGATTATGCTTTGGATAAAACTGATCCAGTTTGAAGTATTTCAAAGTGCTAGGAGCTGCCCACTTAGAAACCTTCAGTGTAGCCATGAATTGATGTTGAGAAAGCCACTTAGAAGAATTATTTTCTTTGACTTCTGGCATTTTCATTTAGTTCTGATGCCATGGTTCCCACTATCACAATGCATCTTATTAAATGTTTTTCTGGAAACTTGATGGCAGACAATAGTTACCCTTAAATTTACCTGAACAAGCATCTAATGAGTCAATCAAGTCAATGTCATCTGAACATGTGCATCAATGGAAAGGATAAAACACAAACTTCTGGTTAAAATACATGATTATGTTTCTGCTTATGTTTAGGGTTAAACACTTAAGCACTGGCATAGAAACGGTGCAGAATCTTAGGGTTTTCAATGTGGTCTCAGAATTCTAGCCTGCAATGTTTAGTAAAGTTTGCTATAAGTGCCCTTGCTTCTGCAGAGGTAGGGGAACAAGGTTAAAGGATTGGGATTTGGGGTGGATGACTTTAACAAATGAAGTGTCCTGGTAAGAGCAGAGAGCACCAGGGTGTGTAAGTGTGTAATCATTTGTCATCTGCCTGTATACTCACTACTCAGATGGAAAGAAATCAACAGTGGAAGAATCATGAAATCCCAGCAATTTGAGAATGTACCCCAAGGAATGTCATTAAGGACCTCCACACATCGATGGTGTAGCATCACACTGCTGTTTTTCTTACAGAGTGAGAGCAGTCCATGGTGGCTTTAACTGGATAATGGTATTGGTTTCACATCAGCGCCAGAGCAAGAAGACCACAGTGGATAAGCTCTCTCAACTTCTCTCTCTCTCTTGACTGAGTAATTATTCCTTAAGCCCACCTACCCAGGCAACAAAAATAGAATTGATTTCCCATTATGTGAAGCATCACTCCTGCTGGGGAGGTCTTGCCGGGGTGACCAGGCAGCGAGCAGACACATCTAACCTGAGAGTCTGGAACTGGCTGTGTGCTGTTGTATGGGGCTATCGATGTGATCCTGTGCTTCATTTCCTAAAACAAAGCAGACACACTGTTGTTCCACCATTCTGCCCCAGAACAGTCACTTGACCAGAAGTCAGAAAGCCTGAGAGGGAGAGGGAGTCAGGCCGAGAACCACACAAGTCTAGGTTTATGGTTTTTAAAGTATAGGATTATATTTTAATATCATCTGTTTTAAGATATCTGTACAAGATAGAGGAGATTTTACACAGAATAGTTGTTGTTGACTGGATGTTCCTTTGTCCCACACTTTTCTTATGTTTCTCCACCTATTTGTTCAGGTTTTTCTTTTTATTGTAATGTGACAATGACAGAAATAATGGAATGTCTTCACTGACTCAGCCCAGATGATTGAAATGATTAAAAATGTGACTCCCTACTAGTCAGTCATGTAAACAAGTTGATCTGGTGTGGACACAAAACTCTAAAGGCATAATTGTGGACTGGTTTTGTATGGCATGAAGAGTTTAGACCCATGACACCTTGAACCTGTAAAGTCTGGATGTCTGCACTAGGCAGGTGTTGAGACAAAATGACCTAGATGTACAGTAGGTTTTTCTTATTTCTAGGGATATCACAGTGCTCCAAGCCTATTCACTCATACCTAATATATAAATATTTTCTATATACCTGTGACCTGTGTGAAAGTCTGTCTGAGTCAAAATACAGTGCACTACCAGTCAAATGCTTGGACACATGAATGACCATGTTTTTTTATGATACTTTAAGATGCATGTCTTCAGCTGAGTTACCATCAATGCAATAGGGTTTTCTAATGTTCAGTTCTATTTGAATAAACGTATTATATTATACTTATTGACCTCTGTACATTTACATATATTTTATTAAAAAAAACAATAACAATAACATGTAATTTCTATGTATCCAAAACTTTGACACTACTACTTTGGTAGTGTATGTAGATTCATTTAAAAAAGAAAGAAAGAAAGAAAGAAAGAAGGCAAACTACAGTACATAATCTCCTAAAACTGAACTTGTTTTTTATAAATCACTACTCATGGTGTACAGGAGGAAATGCTATATTTCAGTTGTTCAGTGGACTCAGATGTACTTACATGTAGTGCAGAAACAGATGTAATCATATTATGATTATGTTCTGATTTGTAGAAAGAATGAAGCGCTACAATCCAAACAGAAAGGAAATGGGCGTGTAATGGGCATAAATCTCTACACTGACAAAACACACAAACTAAGTTCAGAAGTTCATTTTCTCTCCTTTGGTAGAGGTTAATCTAAGTTTCCCATTTGCATTTTCTGATCTATCTTTCTGATTCTTACTACTGATGAGATATATGCATGTTGTGGTATGGCTTCTTTATTTTAAAGAATTGGTCAATTACAAACAGCTACATCCAAATCCTGTGTGTACAGTACATGGTAGATCGTGTAACTTTAAAAGCTGAAACATTTGTAACATCAACATCTTCCAGAATTTCAGTCAATCTAATTAAATCTGTTTCTCTTTAGATTGCTGTGGCTTGGACTCAGTGTCCCTTCAGCTAAACTACTTTCATCCCATTTCACAGTCACACTGTCCTCCTAAGCAGGTGCCAATCACAGCAGGCTAACTCGCCCAGAGCCCAGAGCGGCTGGAACTCATTAGAAAAAGCTGGACATGTTTTCATGCCGGCAGAGACAGTATTCATCCCGAAACCAATGTGAGACATTCCTTGGGGCGGGGAGAGGTTAATCAGCAGGGCAAAAACAATGAGCTCAGGTCCAGCAGGTAGGGAAGCAGAGAGGAGGAGGGGAGGAGGAGGAAGAGGAGGGCAGATGATAGTCTGTGTCCGAGGAAGGACGGCGCAGTGTGTCGACTGTGAAATGAGGAAATGCATGAGGAAACGCACAAGGACATACAGGATGCCACACATTCCTGTGTATGCAGCAGCTATTTGTAACACAAAGCCACAACATATCAAATGTGCTAATAACATTAAAGTGGTTGAAATTCATAATCTAGTTCTATGTTGGTGTCTGATCCCTTGCTACGGGTTTGTCACAGTTCAGTTTTTAGTAGCAAGGTTGTCATTTAGGCAGCTCATTAAAAATAGCATATAGCAAATGCAGAAACCACCAACTGCTGTGAAAGTAGAAATGAATATGATCAGAAAAAAAATACTCAAGGTACCATTTTAATTCTGCATTGCCTTGCTGTGGGGGATGATTTTTTACTTTGCCCCATTTCTAATAGAAAGCTCCATCCATGTAATGTGGAAGCGGAGAGCAGAGATGAAATCTAATGAAGAGCGCATATCATGCAGATCTGGATATGTGCTACACGGCCCATTTTAACCATTAATAGCACTATGGCCTGTTCTGAGACGGTAGTGGACAAGCCTTTGGCCTTGGTCCATACGGTTCCGTATACTGATGAGCTAACAAAGTTATGAAAAAGCATGATTCACATAAAACACCGGGGATTAATCTCAACGATGTTTTTCAACAGCTCTGGGGAAGATCATTTATTTTCAGGCGATAACGTTAGCTGAGGAAATGAAATAAATGTCAAGACAATCTCGATCACACTCCACCCTCAGGGCTTTTAACAAACCTGTTGATAGCGCCCGCCCACCTTTCTCCATTCCTCTGCTTTTCCCCCTGCTGCCGCTACAGGACGCATTCATTAGCATGTGTGGTCATTTTCCCTCGTTAACATGCACCAGTATTCATTTGTGCCTCGGTTATCAGCCTGCACCATATGCTGCGTAGGTGGTAGAAAAGAGTCTAGACGGATCCTTTGGCAACTCTATCTGCTGGCCTCCTGAGACTTTACTGCTAGTTTGACTGCTTCACGACATTAGTTTATTCATCCCCTTCTATGTTTGATAACCCACTCCTCCTGTGTCCTCCGAGTTGTGTGCGCATACGTGTGAAGGTGCCCGTGTTCATCGGTAAAGGCCAATGATGCTCCCTCTCCTCTACATGCATTAATCATCCCTCGGCAGGAGTGTATATGTGCAGGGTCTGAACTACATTTACCACTTGTGTTTCTTTTATCTTGACTCTTGTAGGACTGAATGAATATGTTCAACTCTTCTGCACTGCTCCACCTGAATAACTGTCTCTTTGTTGCTCTCTGCTTTGAGTTAATTTGACTTTTTTTTCTGTATTGTGGAACACAAACTTCTGACTGTCTGACTTTGTGTCTCCCTCTGGCTAGATGTCTTTACTCTCTTTATTTACAGTTTAGAGCTGGCACATACACAAAGTAAGTTTTTTCTCCAATTATGAATGACCCTTACTTACTTACTTACTCATGGTAATGTATGTATTAATGGAAAAATGACTGAGGGTTAGGGTTAGAAAGTATTTTTAATCACATATAAATTAGAAAATTATATGGCCAGTGTATAATAATATAGTACTTTTATTTCTGATACTTGGCAGACAGTATGGACCCACTACTTGAGCAGAAGTATCATTAGTGTAGAAAGAAAGAGTCTAGAATTTGTAATTGTAAGTTGTATCAGTTGTAAGTAAGTAATGAGTAAGATAAGATAAGATAAGATAAGATAAGATAAGACTTTATTTATCCCACGATGGGGAAATTCTTTTGTCTGCAGCAGCAAAGTGACACCAAATAGTACAACCAGTAGTACTGTGTAGTACTGTGTTGTATAGTCTGATGGCTGTGGGGAGGAATGACCTGCGGTAGCGCTCCTTCTTGCACTGTGAGTGTAACAATCTCGTGCTGAAGGAGCTGGTCAGAGCCTCTGCAGTTTGGTGCAGGGGGTGGGAGGGGTTATCCATGATGGATGTTAGCTTAGCCAACATCCTCCTGTCCGCCACCTCCTCGATGGACTCCAGTGTGCAGCCCAGGACAGAGCCAGCCTTCTTAACCAGTTTGTTAAGTCTCTTCCTGTCTCTGCCTGTACTGCCCCCTGCCCAGCACACAACTCCATAAAGGACTACTGAGGCCACCACAGTGTCATAAAAAGTCCTTAGCAGCTGTCTGCACACACCAAAAGACCTCAGTCTCCTCAGCAGGTGAAGGCGACTCTGGCCCTTTTTGTACAG